>JXXB01018110.1:0-15001 GCA_000956275.1 Anopheles koliensis
AAAAAGAATAAAATAAAATGGCATAAGTAAAGGGATTTGTTTTGAAATTTCAATTCGAAAGTGCTTCGAACGTGGTCAGCGAACCATGAATCGGGCCAAGAGAAAGGATTTTACCAACGGAGACAAGCTTGACGAAGCCGCCAAGTGTCTGCGAACGCCGGTATCGTCTTCTACTAGGCGGCTCGACTCGAATCGGCTCGAACAAAAGCTCATCATCCCACGATTAACTACGTTTGGTTGGTCTCGGATTGAAAACTATGTGAATCATACTGGAGTAATCGTGTCGATTTTTAAGCGGAAAATCACACAACTTCCTGGGGAAAATATGGATTTTCATACGCACTCCGTCAGGCGCTTTCTTTTTCTTCATCGACCAGCATATTATGGAGTTTAGTGAGGTTTTATGTGATAATATATTGTTTAAATTATTTTTATTTCAACGAACCTGGCTTTTTTTTAGAGGATGTGTCGCAAGCTCTGAAAAGAAAAAAAGTAAATGGAAAAAAAGTATATAATTTGACCTAAGCTATATTTATCAAAAACAAAATTCTACTAAAAAAGCTCGTGAAATGATTCCAATTCGTATCTTAATTTCCATGTCTGCAAATCACAGTAGGCGCTGTTTCTCAGCCGAAGCAATTCAGCAAACTTCAACGAATTAATTTACCACAACAACAAAACCGCCCGCATCAAGAGCTATAAATCACTGGAAACTAGTTTTTTCGGGGAGTCACAACACAAACTTGACTGGTAAGAAGAATACCGCAACCGCACTGAAATCAGAACCTACCACTGAAAAGAACAAAGTCCCAAAGAATCGCTCTCTCACTCTCTTTAGATCGGCGCTTATGGTGCAATGAGCAGTGCAAAACCAGTTCTTCCACCAGTTAGCTTCCAATCTCCCGGCCGATGATCAGAACTGGCAATAAACAAACACACCGCTAATTGGTGTGTGGTGAGAACTGGTACCGTGCCGGGGGCAACAAAGCAAACATTGAGTGCACGCAGAGTAGAAACGATCGTCGGCTCGCGATCGTGCTCGCATTCGTGCCGGTGAATTAGAACAGTAAAGATGGGCTTACGCATCAACGTGCGCTTCCGGAACGCGTCATCGTGTTTATCGCTGGTGCTATTGGCGCTGTTGGGCTTCGCTCGATCCGACTTGGAAGGTGAGTTTTTGAGAAATCTGCATATTTCTGTTGAATTAATGGAGCGATTCATCCTCGTTTCCAGTCGGCGATCCGTGCGTGGTGCAGCGAACGAACGAACCGGGCATCTGTCGTCCCGTCTCCGAGTGTGCACCCGTAATCGATGACATACGCAACCGGCGGGGAAATCCTACCAAATGTGGTTTCGTCGATCGGGTGCAGATCGTGTGTTGTCCACAGGCCGGCACGACACCAGCCGCCACATCCACCCCCTCCCCGACGCTGCGTACTGAGCATCAGCGCGTGATGGAAAGTACGTTGTGGTGCGTCTACACTGGACGTGTGTTTTCCACTTTAGTGCAAATACGATTTTTTCACACGATTTTTCTGTTGCGATACGTGCGTCTCGTTTCATCGAAACAGAGTGTGCCGAGTATGGGCAGGCGGTTTTTTCGAAGGAGTACGTCAACTCACTCACTGCCGACGAACCGAAGCTGCAGACGCTGGATAAGTGTGGCCATACGGCTGTCGAGCTGATTGTGGACGGTGAATTGGCTAAGGCACGCGAGTTTCCCCACATGGCGCTTATCGGGTTCGGCGAGGCACCGGAAATTATGTACCAGTGCGGTGGTTCGCTCGTGTCCGATCGGTTCATCCTCACAGCGGGACACTGTCTCAATTCTGCCAGCTAGTAAGTATGGTTTATTGGTCGCTTTGTGAAGTTATGTGGTGAATTACAAGCGAACATAAACGACATATGCAATGTTTAAAAAAAATGTGCCAATTCATTTCCATTACAACAACCATGACTGGATAGCGCCATCTATCGATGGGTAACCTAACTATATCTATGTGTATCAAGACTTCCAAAACAAAACAAAAAATCATTGAAAATCATTCGCGACTCACCCAAACAAAACGTTTTCGATCTAATCGATTCTATTTGGTCATTCTGTTGATTGATTTAATTTCAAAATCTAACGAATAGATCTCCAAGAGCCGCCAGTCGCTTACACTTTGTAGAGAACGGGACGGCTTGGTTTATGCAACCCAAAATTGATTTCACCTTCATTGAATTCGTATCAATTTTGATAGACATAAGTTGATCGATGCATGCTGATAAACCAATGTGTTTTGACACAATTTAATTTATTTTTAGAGTGTGAAATCAATTCACAATTTGCAAATATTCCGCATGATTATTACGTGCATTTTTACGCGCCAAATGTAGTCAAATCGCTTTTTCTCTAAAATCGCTACCTTTTCTTCCACAGCGGACCTGCCACTGTCGTTCGCCTGGGAGAGTTATCGCTGAGCTCCTCCACGGACGAAGCGTTCCCGGAAGATTACGAAGTAGCCGAACGTATCCCGCATCCGACGTACAAGCAAACCTCCCATTACAACGACATCGCCCTGCTCAAACTGAACCGCAAAGTGATATTTTCACCCTACATCCGTCCCATCTGCTTGCCGCTGCAGGCCAATATCCCGCAGAAGCGTGCTATCGCTACCGGTTGGGGTGCGATCGGGTACGGGCTCGAGCAAAGCAGCGCCCTGCTGAAGGTAACGCTCGAGTTTTTTAAGTTCGACGAGTGTACGGTCCTGTTCGAACCGTCGCGCAAACTGCGCACCGGTCTGAACGTTACCACGCAGCTGTGTGCCGGTTCGCGCAACTCCAGCAAGGACACATGCCAGGGTGACTCGGGTGGCCCGTTGCAGGTGTATAACGATGCGAACGTGTACTGCACCTACACTGTTATCGGTGTCACCTCGTTCGGGCAGAACTGTGGATTGGCCGGGGTGCCAGCGGTATATACGAACGTGTTTCCGTATCTTTCGTGGATTGAAAATTTGATCTTTTAAAATAAACGTTACTGACGATTACCTACCGTCGATCCTGCCAGCTCACGGTGTATAGCGATCGTTCATCATCAGTTGGTAGATGATTTTGCTGAGCTTTTCACCGATCTTACGTTTGGTTGGACCGTACGGGATATTCAGTAGCCGTTGTCGTTCCGTCTCGCTGGGACAACGTTCGTACGCTCGGTATAGGCATTGTGGAGTTGGGTACTTATCAACGATCGCGTTCACCTTTTCGATCGTTAGCAGTTTGATCTGCAGTAGTTGCTTCATGAAAATATCTCGCACCGTGCAATCGCGCGTTTTCGACGACTGTTTGTAGAAGTAATCGAACGAAAATAGTGGAACCGTTTGATTCGCGAACCGGAACTGCGTGGAATCATCGGTCGCGGGTCGGTGAGTTACATCCAGGAACAGTTTATTCTAATGGAAATATAGATAGATTAAAGATGGGTTCAAATTGTACAAAAATTTATTCACATTCTTTTGAACTTACCTTCAAAGAATTGTTCAGGAAGTTTGTCATCACTGAAAGATACATTACGGTGTGATGATGGTTCTCCGTGTACTTCACCGTGAAACCTTGCACGTACGTGTTCAGTGCCGCTTGGGTAAGTGTAGCTTCCGGCACACCGACCTGCCGATTCTTCCCCAGATGCTCTATCAGATAGATCACATTCGGTAAACCGCACTGCATCAGCCGAAACTTCTGCTCGTGAAACCGTCCATCCTTAATGCTACTGGCGAGATCATCTAGCCGCTTGCGTTCGACCACATACGGTAGAAGAAACTCACGTCCTGCATCGTCCTTTACTATCCACGCAAAATCACCCACACTCAAGCGACGAACCTCGTGCTCGACGGAATACTGTGCAAGCTCCTGCAGCGTTCTGTCGAGACCGCTTTTAGATTTGCCGATGGTTTCACACGTGTCGACGAGCAAAATCGCTTTCGGTTGCGAAATAGTAACAAACGTTTCGTCCACCACAGGAATCGGAACGTGATCGAAGACGGAATCATCGGGCATAGCGTCCTCTACGGCATCTTGTTCATCCTCGACTATAATAGTGTCATCGGCATCGCCGGAAGGACGTTGCGTAAGTTCTCGATAGTGCTCTCCATGCTCATCGTTCAACAACGCCTCGATTGCCCGATCGTGATCGGATTGAACCGGAACGCGTCCGCCACTGGCGAGGAACGCTTTCAAACGACGGTCGAGGTTCTCGCAGATTGTTTTACCGAAATCCTTCAGCACCATACAATCGCGTCCCGTGGCCAATGGTAGCGGGTACCTACGCAACGAAACGAGCGCTTTCTGGAGCGCTATTTTCCCCATCGTATTCTTCTCTTCCGCTTTGGCGATCATTTCTTCCAACCACATTTCGAACAAGGGATTCGGTCGTTTCAACCGGACGTATATCCTTCGACGGTAAGAGTTGACGGGATCCGATGATTCATCATTCGTGGTGTTTCGGACTAATTTTATAGTGTACTTTACTTGCGCCATGATTCTTAAATCATGTAGTAAACAACTTATCAAATAAATAAACACGTTTAACACTAAACTGGGCAAAAACGGTGCCGTTGAGATGATTGTTTACAACATTTTGGCGGTATTCCAATTGTGACATCAATAATCATTAGTCAAGGTTAATACAATCATTGATGATAACAAACACGACTTGTTGAAAAGATCTCTAATTCAAAAATACAATTCGATGATATTAATATGATTAAAAAGGCTCATGAAGAATGTTGGAATTCGGAAATAATAATATTTTTAAGCCAGAAAAAACCAATGCTTTTATTATGCTATAATCCCAAAGTGTATACTTTTAGAGAATGCATTTTCAGTGCGTTTGTGGACGCCATTCTTGAGTATTGTTATGTCAAATTTTGTTTGGATTAAAAGTACCCCTTAGACAATTGACAGCTAGTTTGTGTGAGAGGGGTACGTTGTGGACCGTTCCAACAGGGTGAGGAGAACAAAACATGAGAGTATGTGCGAGAAAATAAGGATGTATACTCGAATCGTATACATATACGATATGTGCGTCAGATTTTTCCGCGGCAGAAGACTTGGGATCGGCTTTAAATGACCGTACTTATTGTGTTGCCGGGGTATGAAATTCACATTCATATTTTATCAACAGATATAAATCGGCCCCATCCGGTCAAAACACTCTTTAAACTGCTGTCGTGTTTGTATTTTCTGCATGTGTAGTTAAAAAGATACTTTACATCCTAGCAAACAACCAATGACAACTCTATTCCATACGTCGATCAAACCTAGTCCAAGTATTGTTGTGTCATGTTGAGAAATGTCAAATGACCCAACATAATTGTATCTGTTGTTTTCTAACTACCTTGGGTCTTACTACAATCAGTTTTGTTGGCAAAAATGTTAAACATCTACACGTCATCTACGCTCGGGGTTGCGTACGCGTAGAAAAGAAGAAAAAAAGCGAAAGCGCGGCACACGGGGCACTTTTTTTGGTGGATCGCGGTGTCTACGTAGGAGTGCACCCGTAGTAAATATATCTTTTTAATCCACCAAACTAGCCCACGTTCGTGTTGTTTGTTTATCTATCCGTATGTGTGCGTGTGTGCATATATGTTCTTCCAACTAGACAAATAGAACGAGCAACCCGAGTACGTGTCACGGGCCACAACTCGAGTGTGCCGTGATTATCAACGCTCAAAGCACGAGAGGCAGTATTGTGTCGCACAAACTCCCGGTTTTCTCCGTACGAGCAAGTCACTAACGCACCAGACACCATCCAGCAGCAGCAGCAACCATGGCCGAAGTAGTGGAGGAAGTGATCGCACAGATCCAGGAAAATCTGACCGCGACTGCAGACGAATCGGGCGATAGTGGGCCAACGAACGCGACGGGAAAGATTCCTTCGACGCCGGAGGGAATGGCCCTAGCATATGGTACGCTAGTCGTGATGGCCATGCTGCCCATATTCTTCGGCTCGATGCGCTCGGTGAAGCACCACAAGGAACAGTCGACGGCGTTCGCGAAAACAGGCGAAAAACCGGACACGATGAGCTCGCACGATGCGATGATGTTCCCGCTCATGGCGTCGTGCGCCCTGTTCGGATTGTATATGTTCTTCAAGATTTTCTCGAAGGACAACATCAACTACCTGCTGACCGGATATTTCTTCTTCCTCGGTGTGATGGCCCTGTCGCATCTGCTCAGTCCGGTCATTAGCTCGCTGATTCCGGCTTCGATACCGAAGATTCCGTATCACCTGTCGTTCGTGCAGGGCCCTCAGGAGGGTGGCGAGAAGAAGAGCAAGGAAAAGAAGTACCTGATCGACTACCGGTTCACGACGCACGACGTGGTGTGCTTCATCGTGGCGCTCGTCATTAGCGTGTGGTACCTGATTCAGAAGCACTGGATCGCTAACAACCTGCTCGGACTGTCGTTCGCGGTAAACGGAGTGGAGCTGCTGCACCTAAACAACATCGCGACCGGTTGCATTCTGCTGTGCGGACTGTTCGTGTACGACATTTTCTGGGTTTTCGGCACCAATGTGATGGTGACGGTGGCGAAATCGTTCGAAGCACCGATCAAGATCGTCTTCCCGCAAGACCTGATGACGAACGGGCTATCGGCGTCGAACTTTGCCGTTCTCGGACTGGGCGATATCGTTATTCCCGGTATCTTCATCGCGCTGCTGCTGCGCTTCGACAACAGCCTAAAGCGTAAGAGCAGGACCTACTTCTACGCCACCTTTATCGCGTACTTCATCGGTCTCCTGGCAACGATATTCGTTATGCATGTGTTTAAACACGCACAGCCTGCTCTGCTGTACTTAGTGCCAGCCTGTCTCGGAACTCCGCTGCTTTTGGCCGTCCTGAAGGGCGATCTGAAGAAGCTCCTAGCGTAAGTTACCTGTTTTGTTCTCTATGGAGAATGTAATATAGCAACAAAGCGAACTTTATCCTTATGTTCTCTCTCCCTGGCAGCTATGAAGACCACCCAGAGGAAAAGACGAAAGGAGAGAAAAAAGCAGCTAACACGGAAAAAGCTACCGCCACTCCTGCGGTGAAAAAGGAAACGAAAAAGAAGGAAGCGAAAAAGGCGAAGTAAATGCGATCTCAATCCACCCGCCGTCAGCAGTAGCAGTAGATCCTTCTTCCGTTTTCTACCTATCCTTTCTCTCTTTCTCAAACACACTACCTACCCTTACCAGATTGTACTTGTTTAGATGCTATAAGTATCCCTGTTATAGTGCAAGTGTGAATTATAAGCTCGTCTTACCACAACCGATTGCCGAATACATCGACCCATACGCATGATTGTTGGTTGATACTTTGTACTTCCCGAATCGATACGGAAAAACAAACTCTCCTGGGTAGAATTTCGTTAGGATTTGTTTTACCATGAAGCAAGATTGAAATGATGATTTGAGCGTTTATTCGGTTTTCTTTCGCATCCTGAAGCATTTGCGGCTTATTTTGTATAATCTTTTCGTGCAATAACAATAACAACGCCAGCAGCACAAACTTACTATGCGTTACTTACGTTGAGCGCATATACATGTGGTTTAGTTTAATTTTTTCACAGAAATGCAAATTCTCGCAGCAAATATTGTAATGAAAACATTCAGTATGGATGTGGGCTAAATGACTGACAAAATACACAATTATTATTTGACCCGGAGCTTGGTGTTAAACCTGTGGAGGAACACTATAGAATTAAAAGATCGTAGGGAAATTTTGATACACTTGTGTGAATCGCCCGGGGAACTGAATTGGGGTGCAAAATGCTGCAGAGCCATTCCAATAAAGTATTTTAACTGCTCGAGGATGCTTTATGAAACGTGTGTTTGTTTCGCAATGATTATTTTTATTCCGAATGAAAAAATATCTGCCCTTCCCTGCTTCCCCTAAACCAACCGGCAATACTCTGCTCCAACTCAAGCAGCAGTGGCCTGCTTCACCGATTCGGGCGTAATATCGTCGAGATATTTCACACCGTTCTTATCTATCACGGCCACCTTGAAGTTCGGCAGGTTCAGGATGAGCCTTTTGTGAATCTCCGTAACGCCCTTCAGGAAAATGTCGTACGCTTCCTTCTGTGTGATTTTGTCGTGGTGGTATCGGTCGAAGATGCTGTTCACGAACATGCCACCATATCCGTGAGCCGCATGCTTCACCGGCAGTGAGTTGGCCAGATAATCGATGTAGTGTAGCTGAGGTCCGTCCACCTCGTCGTAGCCACCGACCAGCAGATTCACGTGGTACGGGGTGCGCGAGCGCAGATAGTCGGCAAGATTGCGCCGGGTGAAATGGGCCGCCGCCTTCGGCCCAAGCTCGTATCCGTTGCGCATCTTGTACAACAGTATGTTTTTGCTTATGTACTCGGTGAACTGTACACGGTCACCAGCCTCACCCATCGTGGCCAGCATCAAGTTATCGGAAACCTTCAGAATCTTGTCCTCATCTGCGAACAACGAAAGGAAAACATCGCAGGACTCAGTGTTGTTTCAGGTTAAGGAACGGCATGACCAGCGGAATAGCCAAGCAGGCTTGTTTGTTTTGTCCAAAACTTACCGTCCTTTAGCACCATGATGGAATGGGCGTGCGTGCAATCGGCGGCCAGCATCACGAAATCCGGACCACGAATTCCCATTAAAGTTTCCAT
This sequence comes from Anopheles koliensis, assembly GCA_000956275.1. Taxonomy (NCBI): domain Eukaryota; kingdom Metazoa; phylum Arthropoda; class Insecta; order Diptera; family Culicidae; genus Anopheles; species Anopheles koliensis. Next base: position 8,671 of record JXXB01018110.1, read on the forward strand.
TTTCGGGGACGATTGTTTTCCAACGAAATTAAGTTTTACAACAAATAAAATCGACGACGATGCCGATGAGAAACCCGAGAGAATGACAAACAAGAAATTGTATTGTCGGCTAGTTTGACATTTAGCGAATGGCAGCTTTCGAGGTAACTAGAGTAGAACATAGCGAGATGTGCGCTGTGGTATGTAGCAAAGGTAGTTAGAATGAACAGCCTAACAAGTCAAAATAAATGCTCAAAAACTGCCGAAAATATCTATGGCATACACTTTCTGGACTACGTAAACGAAAACATCATTCCCAAAAGGATTAATTTTCAACTCAGTTATAAATTTACACAACAATACTAAAAATTGGCGACCCCACATAGCCCATAGTGCGCAGTTTTCAAGTTGCGTGCAAGCGACTTGTACGTACACATTGTAGGCTCATATCTGTCTTTACCTCGACCGTTAAAATCAATTTGAATGTTGATCCCTGTTAAGCAAACTTTAAACAAAAACGTTGTTTATTAAAATTAACGTCTGTCTTGCACGCAGCAAAATGTCTTTAGTAACGCCGAGTGCCAAGTGGTCTTCACTTTTTTGCCACCGCCTTGGTGTAACGATTTCCAAACTCCAGCATGCACGCACGCAATCCCTGCTGGCAAAGGTGATAGTCCCGGTACGGGGGCACCAGCACCTCGCTCATCGTTTCCATCATTTCCACGTACTTCCGCAGCGCTGCCTCGTATTCACCGGCCGTATGGAGCCTGGTGGCCGCCTTGAATAGCATATCCGTATCCTGCACCGACTTGAGGCCCTTCATGATGTTGGTATGCTCACCGCACTCGGTACACTTCACCATGAATTCATTTATCTCCGCCGGTATGATCAGTACGTTCGAGCAAATTTTGCCACCGTCGCACCGGAACCGAATCGCTGTCGGGTCCATCTCGGTGAAGAGTGGCCAGTTTTCCATGCACGGAACGCACTGGCAGGTGAAGCGGTACTGGTTCTGGAGCGTCGCTTGGCGCTCTTCGCGTCGCACCTGCGTGAAAAGTGGTCCATAGTTTTCGGCTACCATCGAGTCGGCCGGGATGTTCTTAACCGTACGCACGCACACCTGGTTACCGCGGTAGTAACGCGTGACGCCTGGGTCACACGAGTGATTAAAAAGGGCCAGCGTGGGATACAGTCCACCGCCGATGAACGTAGACTTGCCGATGTCGTCCGGTGTGTCGCGGATGATTTCGGACACCTCGTGAGCGTTGAATTGTAGCAGCTGCAGGTTATGCACCAGCAGGCCCCCGATGAAGTTCTCTTCCTGTGGGGAGCTTCCGTACCCGCCCAGGGTGAGGCACGTGTTCAGCAGTGTTGCCATTAGCGTGCGCTGGAAGAAATCCTCCGGCGAGCGTGTAGACTCATGGGTGACCAGTTTGTACACCTTGCGATAATCATCGATCGGCAACCTAGGGGGAGACGGTGGAGATCAAGAAATATCAGATCACCGGCGTGGGAAACGGCAAATTGAATCGACAATAAATTTGCCTCCCAAAGGTTATGCAGGGCTCGACGCCGTACGTACTTATCGATCTGCTCATTAGTCAGTCTCGCCAGTTCCGGCTTCAGCTTCATGAAATATTCCTCCGACTTTTGCGTGATCATCCGCAGCGCCATGTGGCACGTGATGGACGCACCGGAGCCCCACAAAATGTGCAAGAAACCGCACTCATACTTGTGGTACGAGCTGTTCGCTTTCGCCTCGCACTCGTCCGAGCAGAATATCACGTCCGCGCAGAGCGGACATGCGATCGGGACCGAGACACGCTTGAAGCAGTGCGTACAGTGGTCCAGACTGTAGTCTTCCAGCAACGTCGACACGTGGGGACACTCCAGCAATAGAATCGTGTTCGGTTTCAGGTCAGCACTGGTGCGTGCAAAGCGACCCTCATCCGGAGTCTCATCAAACCAGAGCACTTTCTCGACGAAATGATCCGGTGTTTTTGCCGCCTGACCGATGGCGTGGTCAACCGTTTTAGAGGAGGATTTTTTCTTGCTCTTCTTTTCCATCTCGATGTTTGTTGGAAGCAGATTGATCATGATCTGGGCATCACGCTCGAGCTTTTGTCTGCGTTCCAGGGGAAGATTAGCGTCATCCAGCGCCGTAACCGTTGCCCTGTGTGGAGTACAACACGATGTTAGGATACATTAGGATATTAGATAAGCGACTTACTTGAAACATTCCAATGCCGCCTCGTAGTCCTTTTTTGCCAGATAGCAACGAGCCTTCCGCTCGGTCAACTTATACATCATCTGCTTGGGATACTGATGTGCCAAGGCTCGCTGAATGTCCCGCAGTGCGAGATCGTACTTCTCCAGGTGGTACAACGCTGCACTCCGGTTGGCAAGTATGATCGACTTTTCCTGCACTGAAAGCATTCATCTATCGTTGTAATCTGCGGCAGTGTCAACGATTTGCCCCAAAACTTCTCAAGAACTCGCCTTCCTTCCAAATATAGCGCAAACGCACCGTGAGGTTATGTGTGCGAATGCACCCCGCCCCTATTCTTGTCCGTGCTTACCATTTTCCTTCGGAGTGGCCACGTAGCACTTGTTGTAGAATACGAGCGCATCGTTCCAACGTTCCGCTTGGAACGCCTTGTTGCCCAGCGTCTTCAGTGCGGTCGCCTGCTCCATGCCCTTTCCATTGTACTCACGCTTCAGCCGCAGCTCGTCGACGATCGAACGCAATCCATTGACAAACCGGAAACGATCCTCGTTGCTGGTTAGCTGCGCGAACCTGTTGAACTGATTGGTATCGAGCGATTTTCGAACCGTCTCGCAATACCGTGGAAATGTGCCATCTTTATAATAGATCTCCATTGCTTGAAGCGAACGTAGCGGCGAATAACTTGATGCAGTCTGTTAAGTTTTTCTAAACGCAATCCACCGAACACGTCACCGGGTGAAGATGGCCAGCCCAGCGAGAAAGTACTACTGGCTCATCTGTCAGCGAATGGAGCACCCGTACGCGTGCTCGTTTTCAATTTTCACGTATTTTTAGAACGCTTATCCGCGTGCGCGCAGCCAACCATCGGCACATGTATGCGTGGAGAGCCCGTAAGCGGTACGTCACGAGCATCTGCCGAATGTTACCCACCGGTTCGTTCGGATGGATTGTTTTTGTTTACAAAATCAAAAACCACAAACCCCGGGCGCACGCGCACGTCGGGCGGTTCTCATTGAAGGCGGCCGGTTTTTTTTATTATTATTTACGCAACGAAAACCACAGGCGGAAGTGTAGTGCGTCCGTTCTGGCAAATAAGTCCGGAATAGTAGCGTTTCATACCGATGACAGCGCGCCTTTTGGAGCAAAATCGTTGTAAACAAACAGGTAGTCACCTTCGGATGAAAGTGAGCTAAAGTTTTGTTGGTTTCTGTGTGTGTCTGTTCTTTCAGTGACGCTACTTTTCGGTGCTGGGACACGAGACGTAGCAGCTTCCAAGATCCAAACAACAACGACGCATTCCCTGCTGGCAGACGTGATAGTCTCGATAGGGTGGCGCTAGAACCTCATCCATGATGATCATGATGGCCGCATACTTGGCCAGTGCGTGCTCTAACATTCCCGCCTGATACAGTTGGCTTGCCTCGTTGAACCGGCTGAGCATGTTAGCTTCCTGTAAATGACAGTCGGTTAGTAAAGCCATTCCCCAAGGCCATGGACAGGCGCAACTTACCCGCAACAATCGTATACGTTCCGCTACGTCCACAAAGTGTCCACACGCGGTACACCGTACCCCTTGGCAGTCGGAGCGAAGATCGTACTGCACTGCCTGCTGGCATCCTGCTCCGTCGGTGCACCGGAACCGTATGACCGAGTGGTTCATCTCCGCACACGTTGGCCAGTCCGCCTCGCAGGCCTGACAGTTGCAGTCGAACTTGTAATTGCTGGCCATCGTCTGGCGGCGCTCCGGGCGGGACATTCGCGTGTAGAGTGGACCATAGTTTTCTGCTATTATCGCACCGGCAGCAATGTTCTTAATCGTTCGCACGTGTACCGTCGTGCCGGTGAAATATCTGCGGAGTAAAGCAGGGAAGTGATTATTTACCATTCACGGCAGCAGAACGCATGCGGAGGGAATGTTAATGAGTGGAAGCACTCTTTACCGCACAATACCGGGATCGCAGGAATGGTTGAAAAGGGCCAACATGGGGTAGAGAGCGGCTCCGATGGCGACAGACAATCCCGGATCGTTGGAATGCTTACGCTGGACTTCGGAGACATCGTGCGCGTTGTAGTTCACGATCTGTAGGTTGTGTAGCAGGAGATAACCTAGAAAACTAACGAGATTGGGTTAAGGATTTGAAGATCGGGCAAAAACCGGCAAAGTTTACTTATTGTCTGGCTGATCGGAGTTGTAGTTGGACATTCGTAGCACGGTGTTAAGCATTGTCGCCATCAGCGTCCACACGAGATAGTCTTCCGGGTCACGTTTGTCGGAGTGAGTGACCAATCCGAACACTTTCCGATAATCGTCATCCTGGAGTCTAAAATGATTTTTATTATTACTAGCCAATCAAGCTCTCCATTCAACTTTCTCCACATACTTATCAGTGAAGCTAGCCGTTAGTGTTGGAAGTTCCTCTCGTATATCTTCGAAGTAAGAGCATGGTTTCTGGGTGATAATTCTCAGCGCCAACAGGCTCACGATGGTAGCACCCGAACTCCACAGCGACTGCAGATATCCACACTCGTACCGGTGATAACTTTCGCAACCGTTTCTCTCGCAGCGTCCCGAGCAAAACACTACATCCGTGCAGTTGGGACAGCAGAACAGTACCTCAACCCGTTCGAAGCAATCGGAACAGTGCATCCTACTGTACTCCTTGAGCAGGGCAGCTGCATGTGGTTTCTCGCGCAATATCAACTGATTCGGGCGCAGATTCGTTTTGGCCGTCGCGAAACGACCATCCGTTTCGCTGCTGTCGTACTGAACGCCCCCGTCCAGGTGCGGTTGAAACGATCTCGGCGCCTTGGGCGGTTCTAGGTACTTCTGTACGTTTCGGTACTGATAGTACACGATGTCGGTGAGCTTTTTCAGCTCCTCCAGCTTGGCCTCGCGCTGTTCGGTCGGCAACGTGGTTTGATGCGTTAGATAGTGGGCCGTTTTATCGAAACATTCCACGGCCGCCTTGAAATCTTTTTTGCTCTGAAAGATACGCGCCTTGCGCTCCCAGAGCGTGGCCAGCTGTTCGGCCGGGTATCCGTAGGCGATCGCGCGGTCGATGTCTTCGAGCGCTTGGTCGAGTTTACCGAGCTGGAGCAGGGCTTGTGATCGGCCGTCCAGGAGGAGCGCTTTGTCGAGAGCTGAAACAGAAGATGCGGTAACGATTGTTTCACTTCTTGAAACACTGTTCACTAATTGCTACCTATTTTCATTGCAGGAACGTAAACAACCACTTGTTGATCGGCACTCTTCACTCACCGTTTTCTTCGGGCAAAAGCAAATAGCTTTGATTGTAACACTTTAACGCTGCCATCCAATCGTCGTCCTGCTGGAACGATCGATCCCCATTCGCTTTATGTTTCAGCGCCTGTTCCAAGCTTTTCCCATCATCCAGTGAATGCTCCAGGGGTAGCTCATTCACTACTCGCCACTTCAATTCGCTCACGAACGCGTACCGCTCCCGGTCCGTGTCGAGGGACGCGAACTGTTCCAGCTCCTTCGGTGCGATCGTGCGGCGGAACTTTTTGGCGTACCTATGGAAATATCCTTCCTCGGTGCTGACTTCCATTCCTGAGCCGGACCGTGAGAGATGCACTAGATAAACCGCTCCAAGTGAAAACCAGCTGGTGAATGAACCGACGCCGACGTGTAGAGTATGCGAAATTGGATGTCTTTGTTATAAATATAGTCACAAGCGTAACTTTTCGCCCGTAACGCTACTAACTGCACCTTGCGCAACGTTCAAGAGACGCGGTGCGCGTCGTTCGCAGATGAACTACAGTGCGCATGGTCAAGGAGCAATGTTTATGTTCACCGCACCGGGCGCGGTTGGGGGTGGTGAAAGAACGCGCATCCCCTGTCGAATTCGCTCATGTGCGAAATTAATTCATGCGCTCATGAGAATGTGCTTTTTTTGCTCTCTTTTATTTTGGCAAATGAATTCTCGTGCTCGTGCGGAATTTGTGAGCAATTTGTGAATGAAAACAATACATCTAGTAAAGCATGTTTGTTCTTTTTTTCGAATTCCTGCTACCGAATGTTAAGCTCAGATTCGGTCTTTCTCTAGTAGGGGCACGTATTGTGTGTGCTGGCTTACAAAATGCCCCGTGATTTATGGTAATTTT
>JXXB01018119.1:0-10957 GCA_000956275.1 Anopheles koliensis
AGTGCTAGCTATCAGCTGAGTTTGCTGTATCGGAAACATGTAAAAAAAATGCATTGCATACGAGTGAGTGCTAGAATTTGCACGCCCTGCACCGTGCAGCCTCAACACCATCACAATCGGCAGTGAAACGTGCCAGCTCGCAACCCGCTCCCACGGTTTCCATTGCTACGGTGGAGCCTCGCAACAATAGTCACCGCCTCCGATTGCATGCGTCCTTAAATGAGTCTGCCATCACGCAATGCCCCGACTGGTGTAATTCATCAAAGATGATAGTGAGTTTCTTCCCCGACAGTGTCTGGGGATGTACAGTGAAGCAGCACCAAAAGCAGAAACACCTCCTGTACCATAAGATCATCTACACCCTCATTAGCGATAAGTACAAAAGTCGAATCCTGCGGCGGTCCTCCTTCGCGCTGCTCTACCTGTCGTACGTGTTTATAAAGATGCTTCCGGTGACGCTGGCGATCGAAACGCACACGGCCACCAAATCGATCACCTCGCTCGCGGTCAAACCGCGGCCGCTGCCGGAGATGATCGCTTCCCCACTGGACGACGAGGACGACGACTACATCGGCGAGTACAGCGACGAGTACGATATAGTGAACAATAAATCCGGTAAGCGAGCAGTACCCAAAGTACTGTTTTCTTTGTGACATTTTTAGAGGATGATTTTAGGTTGATTTGATTAGATGTAGAGAAATAGTAGTTTTGTTTTTCCCATCCAAGAAGTTAATATAAATCGTTGTACTGACTTTTATCTCAAATATACACATGAAATCGAGCATTTTTCAGCGTTCTATTGCAATTACGTGATAGTTCAAAAATACATCATAAAACATTAACATATTCGATAATTTTATTCCTCATCCCCAACTCCATCTTATTTCGTTCTCATTTAGTTTTCATGTATTTTAGAATTTGTACATACTGGAACTAAAAATTAAATTTAAAATTAATTTTATGCAATGTGCAATTTTATGCAATTAGAAAAAAAAATTAAATTTAGGCAATGTGTGTTGTTAAAGTGATGATTTGGTATAAATTATGATTTAGTATAAATTAAACATTAAATAAAATTTAGTTTATTATTAAGTATCTAGAATATCAACCCTTTTATCGCTTAAAGTTTCTTGTGCTAAAGGGAACTTTTTCGTAGTGATTTCAATAAATTCTTATAGCATAAATACTTCACAAAAACAAAAAATTGCAAATCATGTTTGTTGCTATGAATTCTAAGGTCTAAGCTCTAAGGTTCTTTTATCCAAAATTTATTGTTACAAATCTATTTTACATCATGTTTAAAATTGTTTTAACAGGGTTACAACTCTGTCCAAAAACAACTCTGTTTGTAAAAACCTCGCAAAATTGTAAAATAAAATTCTTTAACTATTAATGCTTTACTTGATGAAAATGAAATGACGGAAAAAATTTTTTTTAAAGTTTAATAAAAAGTTCCATTTTTTGCCACATCTCCCATACCCGGCGGATTCTATCTCATCTTGACCTTAATTTAGCTGGCTTTAAACAACATTTACCCGAAGAGCAAGCAAACCAAACCAAATCCTCGCCAAACATAAAGCGAAAATGTTCTCACGAGGATTCAACTTTTCATGTTGTCACGCTGCCTGACCGCGATTATAAACTCGCGCCCACCACCCACTCACCCACCCCCAAACGTCCCGCCTGCTGGCCACAGAAAACCGGCCAACACTTTCATGCCTTATCGTGTTTTGATCGTGCTCTCACGATTGCCTTTTATTGCTGCGTGTTTAACGAGAATCGGCTTCACCGTTCACCGCTGGTGAAGTGCCGGCATTGTTGTGGTTAGTCACTCATTACACGGGAACATGGGCCGATGTCAGCGGAAACAGAATGTACATTAGTCGAATGGTTTAATGCTGTCCGCAAGCTCGTGCTCGTGCCGTCAGGTACGAGTCCGAGCGAAAGGATTAGTAGCTTGAGGCTCGATTTAAAAAAAAACCGAAAATTTATATTGAGTAAAGCATTAGGACAATTACAAGCAAGTGTTTCGTAACCCGTTTGGTGGAGGTTACTCCTGCAAGAAACTTACCGACACTTGGCAAACTCACTTCCAATCAATTCCGGGCTGACTGATCGACCCACACTTATCGCCCTGTTCGGCTGCCAACAACGCGAGCAAAGTAACGGCCACGGGCAGCTGAGGTGACAACATTGGACGGTAATATGGTCCCCGTGGTAGCCCATTTGGTAATAGTTGACCCAAATGTTATGCCACGCTCCGCTACATTCGGTAACGGGAAAATGTTGGCAAATTTCCAGCATACCAGCAGCGCCTTTCCAACGGTGTGAACGCCGTGTGACAAAGATAATAAACCAAAATTATGGCTTACAGTTTTTGCGGCTCGATTTGTTTTTTTATTTTGTTTAGATGCTTCCGTTGCGCTTATGTAAGCAGCCATTATTATCCTGGGAGATGTGGCAAATTTATAGCGCATAATGTAACCGTCATACCGCACAAACGAAACGCAAAAAACGCACTTTAAAACACCCAGTTTTATTTTTCTTGTTCGTGCCTTCATTCCTGCTTACATGTGTCGTTTTTCGAGTACAGTTTTTTTTTCGAGTACAGTTTGCATTTTAAAAATACCACCCAAAGCTCCGTCCCAATCCGCTCGCAATCAACCTAATCAACACACGCGCAATCAACGGCTTGTTCGATTAATTGCCACTTTATTCTCCGTGTCGTTTGGCTTCTTTCAGCGAAGGGAATGTACGTTGGGGCACCGTGCGAGTTTACGTGCCACGCTAAGCTTCATCACGTGTACTGTGATCCTACCACCAACACCTGCACCTGCGAGAAAGATTACGTCGTGCTGATTGGAATACTGAAAGGATGTGCCAAGCGTAAGTTTGGTTTTAGTGGCCCTCCTCCCTTATTTCCGTTCAGTGCCACCCCATGCGGGAACCACGCACTCTATTTTTTTTGTTTTATTTTTTGCACCAAGGCACACTACGAAATAAACGCGCGCGCGGACCGGAAACGCCAATGTTTCCGCCTTTCCTGTTTCATTTATTTTCTTTTCACCTTCAGTGTGCCCGGTTCTCGCCATATGCCCATACACCCCGTGTCCGTGTTTTTTCCTCCCGGTCCACTGCGGTGGGTTGACCGCAGACAAAATGAACGTTTTATGAGCGGAACGGTTTGGCTGAAGGCCAGCGTTTTCTCGAATTATCCTTAAAAATGGAGCAAAAACCAAAAAATGAAAACGCACACGCTATAGAACGTTCAGATTCGTTTTAAGTCTGCAAACATCACTTCAAATGCCACCGTGCTTTCACGAACGGGCCACCCTTTCGGTTATGGACGGTATCGTGTTTCCGCTTCATTTTGGCATACACGGGAACGATGGGGAAGAAAAATCCCCCCGACAAACCACCGAAATGCTTCGCAATCCAAACAACCGCGTAATGCACATAAAATGACCGTATTATTTTTTTCTAAAAAAAAACGGAATCGATGTTTGTGAACGTAATTGTATGTGGCATGTTGTCAAAGGGCGGCAAACTTTCCACTGCATGACATTTTCCAGTACGACCTTTTTTATGTTTGTGTGTCATTTCATATTTTTTCACCCTCAACTCATTTGATCGACGTTCCCGTTCCGCATCATCAGCCAAAAAACTTGGGGAACAATGCTTCTACGATCAGACCTGCACCTACAACGATGAGCATGCGCTGTGCGTGCAGATCGTGCACAATGCCATATGCCAGTGTGCGCCCGGTTTCCACTCCGTTAGCTACTCGAAGCCAACGAAACGTGTCTTCTGCACACAGGGTAAGTAGGAAGTACAGCACGGGACCGGGACCATAAACTAAACCCAACCAATGCCGATACCACAAACGGTCACTCACGGTCCTCTCGGTTTCGTGCAGGCAAAAGATAGCGCATAGCGACGTTAGCGACGATTTCGTGCACAATCTTATCATGCAACGGTAGGACACAAGGACGGTACTAACAGCTAGGATGGATTACCGCAACATACGAGTTCTTGCGCGTGTTGCGTTTCTGACAAGAATAAACATTACGGCATGCAAAGGAGTAAAATTTCCTTATTTTACAGACCTTAGATATCTTTATGCTGCAAGAAAATTCACACGGACAATTACATAAAGGCTTTTACTGCATAGGCCAGGAAATCCAATAATTTCAATGGGAGGGCACGCTATGATTTGTTTAAACTGCTTATTTATGGTGAAAATTACAAAGTATTTGTAAATGCTGAAAAGTGTCAATCACCGTAATGAGGATAACAATTGGGTAGCAAAAATGTTTCATTATTTACCTCAAAACTTAATAGCTCTGTTGAAGACCAAAGAAAAAAGTCTAAATATGATCTTTAGAAAAATCAATAAAAATCCATAAACTATGTGAAAGAACATCACAAAATATAATTTTAAAGTGGAAATTATATGCCTAGTTTCCTAAAGTTAAAAAAAATCCCTGTACAATGTTAGCTCGTAACCAAACCTTTTTATAGTTTAATCTATAATGTTTTAGATCACTTTCAAAGACATGTCCAAAGGCAACTAAAAGTATCAAATATGTTTGGCAAACGTTTGTTCGGACAGAAGATCCTCAAAAATTTAAAATTTAATTTAAGTAATTTATTTAAAATTACTTAAAATTAGGAAATCAATTATATGAATCTGCAAAGATTTGATTTAAAATATCATATCAAATATCAAAAAGAAAATTACAACAACTCTATCAAGTTAGGCAATATGTTTTAAATTCAGGCATGTATTTTTTACTAACCGTTTTATTTTTACTACTAAAGCTATTTATTATTTAAAAAAAGTGTTTAAAAACAATTTACTATTTAAAATATTGTTATAGAAATTTAAAATGAAAAAAAATCATTGCCTTCATCATTGCGAACCGAAAAGGTTCTGTTCATGGCTTATATTGCTTTGTTATATGTAAACAAATATGTAAAAAGCTGCTATTAAAATCAAACAAACAATCCCATTACGAGATAAGCACTATAACTGTTTGCGCTGGATTCAAGAACGATAAAAACAAGTATTTATTTTATACATATGAATAATTTGATTCATTGCGATTCCCGGCCGTAAGCCATGCAAAAAGATAATCGAATAAAAATTAAAAAAAATATTGATGAAAGCCGCAGTGAAAGGGATTTATAGCTTTGTTTGTCGACGCCAATACTTCGATTAATAAATTTAAAATGTTTACAGCTTGTACATATTAATACTGTTCTCTGGTGAATATAATATGACGTTCTTTGCTTACAACAATGCTACCAAAAGCGCCAACACTTCTTTTTTTAAGCCACCAAAATTACCAAGCCAAATTACCACTTCATTCGTTGCTTTCGTTTGATGTTCAATGTGCGATTTACGCACAGAAAGGATTCGCTGCTGCGACAAATGGCACAATGCCGGTGATTATAGTTCGATTTACGTGGCACAGCTGCCGACCAAGCGTGGCACAGAGTGGGAAACATTGCCCAACCCCATCCGCCACCAGCTGGCAGAGACCCAAACGTATAGCCCCCGAGTAAGCACAGAACCAAGCAGAAGACTTAAGCTTTCAAAGGGAGAACGGAAAAGAGTCCAGAAAACCAGAATCAGCATAATCCAAAAGGTTTAACAGCTGTTACATACAACTATGAGCGAACGGGACGAGTGAGAGAGAGAGAGAGAAAGAGAGTGACCCGAGTGGTGCATCATCCGCCAAACGTTTAACATTTTAATCTACTTCACAGACATGGCCACCATCACTGCGGATCTTCCGACGCTGTTCGGTGTGACGAGCGGCATAGCCGTGCTGGCGGGACTCATTTGCATGGTGCTGCATTTATTTAGCAAAACGAAATATCCTCGACCTAGGCATTTTGGCGATGCGAACCTCGCACCGCCGATACTATTTTCCAGTGATACAGGTACGGTACTGTCCCCCGGTGGGTGGGGGGAGGGAGGTCGTTGGGTTGGGAGGTCGGATCGGAGATTCTAGATTACGCCGCCCCGGGGCCGGAGCGTTAAGCTATTTTTATCATTTGTCCATTTCGGGTCACCACCTACCCTCCCACCCCGGGCTCGTTTGTCCCTTATGTCCCACCTACAGGGAAATTCCCTCCGCGCTCTGCTTGTGTGGCTGTGTCTCTTGTGTGTGTACGTCTTCAGTATGCAAGACCTTGAGGTGCCACGCCATCAGCACCATCGTGACGCGTTGTTCGGGTTCCATTTCCGGGTGTTTTCGCTTCAGCTTGCACTCTCCCGTCCCGGGTAGTGTGCCATTCGCCATTGTTTCGGTTTGGAGTGTTTTATTTCGGTTCCATTTCGCTCTAACAGTGTCCCCAGTGAGACGGTGTGTGAATTTTCACCTTTCTGCGCACGAAAAACGGTGTGACTTTTTCGCGACTCGCGTAGAAATAATCATGCCAGAGGAAGTAAAATTGAGGCCTCGCAGGCCTCGCGCTCGCCTGCATGTCGAATCGGCTAACAGAGGCTGCAGAGCGGAGGCCTTTTTGCGATTACATAAAACAACCCGATGGTGCATGAGTAGAGGTGGGAAAGCTACCCCACCGCCCTCTTCTCGCCCCGTAAGGGTTTTTTTTTTGAAACCGTTTTTGCACCCTACCTTCTTTCAAATTCGTTTCGTTGAGTTATCTTTCGCACATAAAATAATACATCCAGATAATCCCATACGGTATCGTTTTCTTTTATATCGCTACCTCTAGCAAAATACGTGTGCTGCGTGATAATTTATTATGCATTTATTTTCAATCTCATTTTCGTCTCGTTTTTTGGCTGTCTGTCTGTCTTCTCTCTCGCTCTCTCTCACACACACATTCTTTTATTGCTGTCTATCTGTCTCTCTTTCGCTCTATATTTATCTCCATTTCTTTCCATTTCATGCTGGCCATGTTTTCTGCTCACATCACACACTTTACACATCACGATGCTACCACCACCACCGCGATTCCGATCGGACGGCAACACATGGTTCGTGTTTGCAACGAACGCGTAACGTGCGAAAAAAAAACACACCCACACACACACTGAAAACAAAAAAATCCGGCGCGTCCGAAACGCAACGCAAACGTGCGGAAACATCGTGATCTCCCGCCGCAGGGATACCATTGACAATACAGTCGGCAAGACCGTCATCTCGTTCCAGTCAGCGCTCGAGCGGTTCCATCGGTTCCTATGGCAATCGGCGATCGTCCAGTGCGCCGCTGCACGGCTCCAAAGGGGTCCTGGTGTCGACCTCCCGTACAGGTGCGGCCCGTTCTGCCGCCATATTGCTTGTATCATGTCACATATCTGCAATTAGAAATAGTAAATCCACTAGTACCGATTCCCAGCACCCCAGCAGCTATCTGAGCGACGACAATATGACCAAATATCTCGAGCGCCAGCTCGAGCACCAGAAGCAGCTGCTCTACCTGGACATACCGTCGCTCAGAACGCACAATAAGTTGTTTTCCAAGTTTTGCAAGGCCACCGCGCTGATCGGCAGCAACCACACGAACGTCAACGTCGGCCGCCATGCCGACGGAGCCGGCGGCGGCGGCAGCAGCAGCGCCGGCGGTAGCAACGGTCAGTACCATGCGCCGTACCACTACGGTGCCTCCACCAACGATGACTCGAGCTTCGACGACGACGACCAGGACGGGCACGGTACGGCCGATCCCTTCGTCAATCACTGCTACAGCTACGATCTGCACGACAGCATCGAGTTGGGCGCACTGCCGACTCCTGCGAGCGAGGTGGCAAACGTTGCGGTAAAACACATTCACTCCCTCCAGGCTATCTCTCTCTCACTCTTTCTCTCTCCCTCTCTCTCTTTCACTGTCTCTGTCTCCACCTTCTCTGTATCCCTCCGTCTGCAAATGGGGAAACACCGGGCCTTCCTGTCCCCGGAGCTCTTTCCCGCTCTAGGTGTTGTGGGTTTTCCCGTCCTCCCTTTTTTCACATTCCACGTGGTCCCGTCCAAACCGTCCATTCAACGGATTGTCCCTAGTGTACATGTATCCGTCTGTGTCTGTGCGTGCCCGCACGCGTTTGTGTGTGTGTGTTTATATGTTTTCTAAATGTTTCGTTACATTTACTTTCCGTTTTTGGTTTCCAATTTCGTTTACCGACTAATCATTGTGCGGTGTCGTTTTGCACTTCAACACCCAGTTCCATCCAACGTCCAGTCCCCAACTGGTTGAACCCAAGGACTGACTCGGGCGTGACATCGACAATCGATGGCGAATCGGTCAATCTGACCGGCCACTATCAGCTGGTCGATAACGATATTGTTTCTGATGGTGCAGTAATTAACATCCGTCCGGTTGAGGGTTCGTCGCGTCACGTTGACTTGACTTTAGCTTTTGCTAAACACACATGATGTGGAGGATATCCAGTTGCATTATGCGCTACCCAAGAACGGTCTAATATGTGTGTGTATTTGTCTATGTTTTTCTCTTCATAGTGAAAACTATGGGTTGAAAGTGCTGCGTGGTTATTAAAAAGATGTTTTTTTTTTATTAGATATAAACTGTCTCATAGAGAGGTTGACTACCTAAGCTTACATTAATTCAGAATTTCCCGACTGAAAGACTAGTTCATTTCCAATGGGAATTAAATTTTATAAACGCAACTAAATAGTGTTTACGAGATTTATAATTTTCTATGTTGACAAAGTTGTTATTGTTATTATCTCTTTTAAAAATGAAGTCTCTTCGATTTTTTTTATTTCAATTGTATTTACAGGTGCATGGAGCCTTATTGTTAGAGCCTACTTGCACAGAAAGACATTTATAGTATCAGGACATTTCCTTCCTGTAAATCTCTTCAATTGTGTTTTTTAAGTAGAAAAATAAGAAGAACGTAAACATTGTATCCTTTTTCAAATTTTGAAACCAACTTCTCCAAAAACTCTAAATTTTTAAAATTGGATTACGACTTTCGGCAGGAATAAAAAAATAATGCAAGTTTTTGAAAACTCTTTTGCTATAAATATTCACAGGAAAGTCTCTCATAATAAAACACTATATTTAGTCAAGTGTAAGGTGTGAAAGAAGGAAAGAAGGAAAGAAGGAGTCTATAGTTCTTGGCACAATTTTGTCTCAGTTTTGTTTGTATGATATTCACAAATTCCCAAAAAAATATGTGTTTTTTAATTGCCACAATTTATTAAATGTTCATAGGACAAGATAAGGAACAAAATATTTACTATTAATATTCAAACTACAATTGGTGAAAAGGGATTTTTATAAAGAAAGCTGACTATATTCAGGCTCATTTGCTGCTCTTCAGATAATGGAATAATAAAACATGAACAACACCTTTTGCAAGTAAGGTTTGCAAGATTTTAGCATTTCGACTATTCATTATTCATTATTCATTATTAGCATTTCGACTTCGATTATTCAATAGCGGTAAAATGAGTTAGTCAATTATCACATTTTGTGGTAAAATTTTCTATAGCTTTTTAACTTTCGATACCTAGCGAACGATATCATAATTTGAAATAGACCTATAAGAAAATTACAATTTAACTAATAATCATTTTAATTTTATTAATCCTATTAGAAATCTTAAATTTTCATTGAATTTAGGAATCAGTTTGTTCTTTCATACCAAAATATATAGAGTGGTGAATTGGTAGCATAAAAAGGTTACTATTAGGCAAATAAAAGATAAAGAATATTACTTTAACGAACAAGTTCGGGATTTTAATTGGTTTTTGTTGTAAGGATGGGTTAATGGGTTATGATAATTGTGTGCAAAAATATTGTACCTAGCACTCCATTACCCTAACTGATATATTCATGTTCTGCAGCAATGCTTAATATGGCTAAATCAAAATTGATGTTGCTTTCAATCACGAAGCAATTGATTAAATAAATAAAAAAAAAACCACGGATGCAACAGATAATGTTGTGACTGAAACGGCAACGTTAGCAAAACCAAAAACAAAAAAAAACGTTTTAGAAGAGCACGATCGTATCGATCAATCAATTAATGTACAAATAATACCATCACAGTTCGGAAGCACTTCGTCCGTGTTTCGATCCCACCAAAACCGTGCCAAACACGCAGCACACCTGCCAATCGCAGCAGGAAATGATTGTTTTGTAACCGTTTTGGAAATGGTGCAATTGCGTGCTAATGTCCTGCGACTTACACAAACACACACGCACACACACACACACTCACCTACCTCCCATTTGCTGCAGGTGTTACCGGGTAGCATGCAATGAAAACGTTGTGCCGCCACAATTGTCAAGGATGTTTCGTTCTCGGTCGGTTGGTCGGTCGGTCGGTCGGTTTTACGTTTACCTCGTTTACCCTCGCGAACCCATTCCTCTCTCTATATATGTGTGTGTGTTTTGTATTGTCGTTGTTGCTGCTATTGTTTTTAGGTTTAGTTTTTTATTGTTTCTTTCTTATTGTTGTTAATGTTGTTGCGAACGGTTGTCGTCCTTCACACATTTCTATGTTACCATTCTAGGGTAGTAAGACACAAGCAAAACCAAAACCAAAACCAAAAGCAAAAAAAAAAAAATACAAAATCTCATTTCACAATAGTACCCGTTTCCTAACGTTGTGAATAGCCGTGTTTCGTGTTTCGGTGTACATGTAGTAGTGTTGTGAGTTAGCGTTTGATCATTAACCGTCCGTACTGTTTTTGTTCCGTTACGACGAGCGGTAAGCGTAAGTTTATGTTTTTCCTTTCCACCAATTCAATGACGAACTAATTTCAGAAATGTTTCATGCATATAAGCAATATGGCGAACTGATTTACCCAAATACACACACGAACACACGAATCTGGTAATGAATCTGACATACACGAGCTGTTGTCATCGTTTTTTAAATGGTTTAATTTTCTACGTTACACTTCTACCGCTTCTTTTCTCTGCATTCTTCTGCTCTCTCTCTCTCTCTCTCTCT
>JXXB01018195.1:0-10399 GCA_000956275.1 Anopheles koliensis
GGAAGTCATTCTAAATTGATTTCAGCTAAGCCAAAAGGGCAGATTCGTTCGAGTTCCAATCGCATGAAAACCTCTCCTATCAGAGCAGTGTCAAGGATGAACCGGTATCATCATATCGATCGCAAAGTAATTCAAATCTTCCTATACAATCCCCATATAATCTCAGTTCTTGCGACACACGGACACACGAAAAAAAAACAAAATCTCAAAAAAACCCACGCGCATTCATCACTGAAGAAGAAAGCGTAAAATTTAAACACATACTGCTGCGTTTCAAACAACACGCGCTCTGCTCCTCAGCCGTGGTTCTCCGGCCCGAAACTACTTACCACAACACACAACAACAACGAAAAAGAAAACCTTGTCCGTCCCCGTTCAGCGCCTGGCGTCGGCGTCGGCGTCTACTGTCAGGAGGTGGCGAAAAACTCCTGCAACCGCTGCACCGTCAACCGATCGAGTGCGCACAGATCGAAGTCGAAGGTAGCGGTCGTAATCTCGTAACACCCGGTGGCCGCAATCATCTCCACCACCCGCTGCAGCTCCGTGTTGTCCTGCAGCGTCATGATCTTCTGCTGCAGATCCTTCAGCTCGAGCATGTAGTCCCCGGTGAGGGAAACGCCGCCACCCGTCGACGCCGTGCTAGTTGTTCGCATCGTCCCTCCACCACCACCACCCGTGGAGCTGGTTCCATTGTCTTCCTCCGGCAGCGACGAGGATTGCTTGAAATTGTTGTTATTGTTGTTGCTGTTGTTGTTATTGTTGTGCATGGGATGGTCCAGCGCGCTGGGAGTGGACGTTCCTTTAACACCTGCCACCACCGACGTCGCCCCCACCGGTCCGTGGTACGCATTTTCGTCCTTCTTCGGTACCTTTGCCGGAGGTTCCATCAGACTGTTGGAGGATGCAGGTGGCGAGGGTGGCGATGGACTGCGCCTTGTTTCACGGACCGGTTGTTCGCTAGCGCCCGTACCCGATCCCGCTCCTTCCTTCAGTTTGTCCGTATCCGCATCTTTATTTTTTCGCTTGCGTTTCTTAACCGGTTCCCCAGGGACAGTGGAGGAGGTGGTGCTGCTGGTGATGGTATTGTCCTTCATATCGATCGGTGGCGTTGAGCCCGGCACCTGTCCTTTGGAGCCTTTATCCTTCTTGCTCTTATGATGGCTCGCACCATGGTGACTGCCGGAACCCGTCGTACCGGATGAGGTAGCAGACGGGGGCCTTTGCTGCTGTTGCTGCTGCAGGTGTGATGACGAAGAAGACGACCCGGCCGGTAGCAGGTCGGCGATGCTGCTGTTCGACGCTTCCGAGTCCTTTTCATTCGTTAACGTCGAGGGTGCCCGACTGTTCTCGCCACCACCGCCGGGCCCGCTAGCGGCCGCCTCGGAATCGTTCGAATTGTCGTCCGCACTGAGCTGCCCGAGTCCAAGACTGTCCGTTGGCGTACTCGATTTGGGACGCGTAGACTGCTGCTGCGTCGAACCGTGTCGTACCGCACCGGTGAAGAGATGTCCCTTCGCGTCCCGATCGTGACCGGTCGGTTTGACCGATGTCGACTCGCTGGTTGCGGTGGTGGTAGAACCACTGGTACCGTGAGAGGATTTCGATTTCATCGGTACATCCGAGCTGTTGTCACGGGTTGGTGTTGAATAGTTTCCCTTGCCACCACCACCGCCACCACTCTCACCACTTGGGGAGGTTTTGTCTTTCTCTTTCCGATCCTTCTTATCCTTCCCAGCCGAGGAACGCTCCTTTTCCTTCGATTTATCCTTCTTTTTGTGCTTGTGCTTTCGCGCATCGTCCTTTTCGCGCTCTTTGTCGAGCTTTTCCGATGTCTTTGCCAGCGGTGCCGATGCCGGTGGGCCCGCCGCTGGATCCAATTTCGAACCGGGTGGTTCGCTGTGTGTTTGTTTCTTCTCCTTCGTATATCCCGCTCCCCCGATACTGGACTGGGCGTTCGCATTAGAATCGCGTTCCGCCCGACTGGAGGACACTTTGCTCGTCGGCGGTCCGTCTTTGGTCGTGTCGTGCAAGGACGGGGCGTTCGATTTGCTACCCGACGAGCTGGACGAAGATGTCGATTTTGTGGTACCGGACGTGGCGTTTTCACCGCCCTTCGAGTAGCCCGATCCTGCGACGAGTGCCGATTGACCGGCGGCTGAAGAGGAGGTGCTATTTGTTTGCGACTTTTGCTGCTGTTCCGAGGCACCACGATCCACCTTCCGCTGGTTGGACGAGTCTGTCCGTTCCCTGTCCTTGTCGTAGCTTTTCTTCTCCTTCTTGCTGCTCTTTTTCTCCTTCTCGCTGGCGCTTCGTTTACTGTCGGAGGAGGTTTTACCCACCGTCGATTGTCCACCGACCGAAGCGCTGTTGTTGCTGCTGCTAGGAACTGTAAGATTGCCACTGTTATTGCTTATGCTACCGCTATTATTGCTATTGGTGCTGCTCGTGCTGGAGCGCTTCGGACTGGCCGTCTGTGGTCGCTTCATCGAAGCGCCGTTGCCCGTTCCGACGTGGGATTGCGAGTTCGTGCCACCTCCACCGCCACCACCTCCGGAGCCAGGGTTGGAACTGCTGTTGACGGTACCACCCTTATCTCTGCTCCCTTTGTCACGCTCCTTCGAATGACTTTTATCTTTTTTGTCTTTACTGTGCTTTTCTTCGAGCGGTCCACCACCGGTACCACCCGACGCGGACAGTGCGCTCGACGAGTTTGAGGACGATTTTTTTGCTTCCTTGTTCGGGCTCGAGTGTTTGTGCTTGGAGGAGGAAGATTTGTCCTTCTCCTTTGCGGACGCGGACGAGCTGGAAGAACTCGACATACCGATGGAAGATGAGTTCGGAAGCGACGCCCGCGCGTCCGTCGACGATTTCTGACCCGATTGTGCTTTGCTGCCGCTGCTGCTGCTGCTGCTGTTGGTACTGCTGCCTCCACCGCCACTGCCTCCCACCGGTGACGTTTTGCTTGTGGACGATTGTTTCGGGTCGGGAGACACTTTACTGGTGCCGCTGCCACCACCACCACCACTGGATTTGTGGGAAAACGGTGATCCAAACAGTTCCGCAAACTGTCCCTTCGTATCGTCGATGGAGGATTTTGATTTCGACTTCTTGTCCTGGGACGAACCGCTGCTCGACGATCGGTCCGTACCACCACCGCTGCCACCGCCATGGCCGCGGTTGCTCTTGTAGTCGTTACCGCCGGCCCCACCACCGGAGCTGCCCGATATGATCAAACCACCGCCTTTCAGCAGCTTTCGCCGAAAGTCGTCCGAGGGACTGTGAAAGACGTACTCTTCCCGCTGGCATTTGTTTGGGGTTAGATCGAGATCGTAGTTGTACACCGTCTTCTTCGGATCGTCACGGTTTTTAAAGTAAATCTCCACCGGCAGTATAAACCCCGCGTAGCCGGCTTCCTTTACCAGGTAGGGTGGCTCTTTGAATACTAAAATGAGACGATGGATGGAGGAGTGTAAATAACGCGGCAAGTAACGACGTTCGCCATCTAGAGCCGCTTACCTCGTTTCGGTTTCGGAAAAGACTCGTGCAGATTGAAGACAACCTTGTCGACGTAGTGGCTGATGTCGCTTCCATCTAAACCGCGCACGAACAGCTCCCAGTCGTGTGTGTAACCTTCCGCCGTGGGCCTGCTTTTCACCGAAGCCAGATGACCGATTTCGAAACAGATTTTCACCGACATCGCGGTATGTGAGCTACCCCGTTAATCCACGATTGAGATTTTTGAGATTCCGTTCGTACGCCTAAAAGTTCGCTTGTCTGCGAGATCTAAATTTGAGATAAGAAAATAGGTAAAATTACGATCAGTGCACGTTGATAAAACACTACTAAAATGAAAAAAAAATATTCTCCCGCTATTTAAATGCAAGGTAAATTTTTCATCCATCTTGTCACAGACAAATTTTTAAAAGCTGCATTCAATATAAAGCAAGCTAGGATCACAGCACGCGGTGGGCTCGAGGAGTATGTGTGTATGTGCGGTGATGTTCTTCGGAAACTATACATCCATCCCTGTGATGTGTACTGATGTGTGTACTTGCAGTTCTTCCTGCTCGGGAAGGAAGAAGCACGACACACTTTGGCGTTCGAGAGCAAAAAATCGATATTCCATTTTCTGCAGCGGCATGGGAACACCAATGCGGAAACATTTACGGACAGCAGTAGCGCGGTAAATGATTCTCTGCATATTATCTGCGTTTTTTCGAGCCTTTCCACGTGATTGTCACCGCATAAGAGACCGGCAAATATAAAGAATTTCACGTTGACACACCGTTTTGAGGCTATGAAATGTGGTGGTTATATCAATTATTTAAGTTTAACTGCTCCTAACGATAGGGCGAGCAGTTGAACGAAACAATGCGGCACTTCTTTAAAATCCCGCAATTCCACTTCTAATCGTTGCTGTTCGTAGAATTCAGTACTACTCGCATGCACAGCGAGCTGCATAAAACAGCTACTGCTGGCAATGGCATAGCGCTAGATTAATTGCCGTGCCTCCAACTCTAGCGTGTGGAATCTTCTCGGCTGTTATTATCGAGATAAGATTTTACATACACCATATGTTAAACCACAAAAACAAACCTTGTGCGCGCTACTGGCAAATGGTAAAAACCTCAACTGATATCTTCGTGTCGTTTAGACTGTCGTTGGAAAATCGGTATCCTAATGAATATGCACATTAACCCACAATAGCGAAGTGGGTTGCCTCGACAGCCTTGGGACGATTGGTGGCTGGCGACGTGATTGATTGGTGGTTGCTTTGACCAAGCTTCGCTTTCCCGAACAGTACAATAACATTCCTTTTGGACACTTGCATTATTTGTTATATGAAAAGCATTATTCTCCTTCCCTACTCACCGCGCATAAAATTAGTTTACTAACCGTTTATTTTGTTTTCAAATGTACTTATTCCTTGTACATTCGTTTTTCGTCCTTTTAGTAACAAACTCACACTCACTTTTCTCATGCAGCGCTAATAGATTTCCCACTGTTCACAGGACGCACTCAAAACACTGAAAACGTTCAAAAACACGATGGTTTCGCATCTACATTTCAGGAGGCTTTGCCAAGAATCGGTGTTTCCTGCGCAAACAGAAATGAGGGTGGAGGGAAGCAAAAGCCCCAACGATGCCCCACACCACAGCTGCTCACTTCCCTCCGACGCGCCGCTGCGGTGTTCCCGTGAAAAGGTACGTTTTCACTGCCTGCCTGGCTGCACACACCGCGCGACACACCACACCTGACTTTGACGAAAGCGAGAATTGAGAACAACAATCTTTCACGACAGCCACGACTCAAGCAAGCTTCGGTCACGGTGCGTGTGCGACGTATTGCACGTTTTATCACAATGTATCTATATTGTGCGTTATTGTTGATTTATTATTCCGGATTTCCCTCGGCACACAACACGGGCGGTTCGGGATGACCAGAAACTGTCTCTTTGCGTACAAGATGTATGTGTATGTGTGTTTGTGGAAAAGTGGGGGCGCAAACGCACGGCGCTTCGTGCCAGTTTTGGTGGACTTGCACGTGTATATTAAGATGACATTTTATTTTATGGATTATTACAAAATAAATAAAGTAACAAAATTGAGAACTGTTACTTCAAAAAACGTCTATGAATATGGATTTTATAAATTAAAGACTACGCTACACCGCTTTGATATCGAAATATTGTTTGAATTTGACATATTCGTTGAGCATGATAATTTTTTTTATTCTTATCCGTTAATTCTTTAAAATTGTATTCTTACCAAAAATACACACGATATCGATAAAATAGCTAAATTTTATGGAAAAGTATGAAGCACCATGTTAGATACAGAATTGAAATCGAGCATTATGAATTAATGTAGAATCGGTTCAAAGGACTCAACTGGTGAACTACATTGTATTCGAAGCATGAATTTGTCTGAATCTAAAGAATTTTTGAGAATATAATGGATCTGTTTACAGTAATTTGTATTAAAATTACAAAAAAAACATAATTTTCCAATCTCAAGTCAAAACCCGCACCATGCGTGCTAAACTCACCCGCCCCACATTTGTTATGACTTTTTAAATGTCACTTCGAAATAAACAGCGAGAGAAAATACAATGATTACAAAATATCACTGGTGATAGCTCGCCGGGTAAAACGATCCTAAATAATAGCGCATTTTTGGTGATAAAAGTAAACATCACCGTACGCCTGTACGCTCAGTGCCCGCTAGTGCAATGAATTCTTTGCAACAGAAATTCCTGTACTACAGTAAACGAAAGTCGTTTCGATACGGTGTACCATTCTTGCTGCTCGTGGTCGGTGGTTCCTTCGGTTTACAACAGTTCGCACAACTCAGGTACGGTGGGAAGTAATCTTATCGCACAATCTTGACTTCTACTCACTTCAAAGTATCACTCTATTCGTTCGTAGGTATACATTCTCAAAGAAAGGTTCGCTGACGCGACAAGAAGCGGAAAAGTTTGGCATTAACATGAAGAAAGTGGAAGATGTCACACTGGAGAGTGAGTACGAGAAAATTAAACAGCTCGATATCGAACACTGGGACAATGTACGGGGGCCCCGGCCATGGGAGGAAACAAGCCCACCGTCCGCAGCGGAACAAGCGAAAGCGAAGCACTGAATGGTTCTTCTTTCCAAAGCAATTTCACCTGTATAATGGCATTGGTTTGTGCCGTCAGAAAGATTAGTCGTAATTCCACGGTTTATTCAGCGATTACTTGTTCGTTCTTTATAATCCAATAAAGTTATTTGGCATTATTAGTTTGTATCGGTTGTGTTCCGTTTTTCCTACTTGGCGGTGTGCATATTGTGTGCTCGAAACGTTTGAGAAGCGGTGACAAACATATGCCACCCTGTGCCTTTCGACACCACCATCGCAGAAGCTTTCGCTGAGCCGAGCAACATTGACCATCAGGCAGGCAGGCAAGCAAGGCGAGCACAGGGTACGAATAACGCCAGCATTACACGTACAGCAGTGTGTGATCGTTCATCGACGAGTGAAGCGGAAAGCATTCGCTTTATCCTGTTTATCCATGCAGTCATTTCCTCCCCCGGTGAGAATCTTATTTTACTTCAAGCAGCAAACATCGAATGTAAAAGCTGGGAGCAACCGCACCCCGTGGAATGTGGTCCGCGAAATCGCGCAACAAGCGTAGCAGCTCATTTGGCGTTTCCAGCCTGTCTAGTGCGACGCCTAGCAGATAGTTCCACTGGCGAAACGCGTCTGTCGCGCAGTCCGCACTGCTACCGCACGATCTATCACAGTTCAAGCAGATCATTTCGTGCCGCCGCTGGTAGGCAACAACGTGCTCGAACAGCTGACGCCAGTGTTGCAAGCTGAACGGTAGCTCACTCGTGGCACGCTCGAACAGTTCCCGGTCGGCCAGATTCCAAACGCACGCCACCACCTTATCCTCGCGACGGTCCTGGATGTAGTAGCGCGTTACCGTACGCCACAGGTATGGCACCTGGCGAACCATCGCGAAACACTCGTCGTAATCGCTGCGTGACCAGTAGTACTGGAGCAGGCTGGTGCCAATTTCCTGATAGTGACAGGCAGGGGTCGCCTGCAGATAGTATCCGCAATCGCCGCAACGGCTTAACCCTTCCAGCAGCGCACGATCGCGCGGATCGGTGGTGTTGCAGAGAATAAAACCTTCCTTGATGAATTGGCGCGAGTCGGGCTCGATTTCCCACAGCAGCTCCGGTTTCAGATAGTTGAAGTATATGCGCGTGCACTTGACCCGCGCATTCGGTTCGTCGTTCTC
Source organism: Anopheles koliensis (assembly GCA_000956275.1). Classification (NCBI taxonomy): domain Eukaryota; kingdom Metazoa; phylum Arthropoda; class Insecta; order Diptera; family Culicidae; genus Anopheles; species Anopheles koliensis. The sequence continues at coordinate 7,786 of JXXB01018195.1, forward strand.
CTCCAGCAAAGTTTCCAGTTTGCGCAACAGACGCACGATCGTTTCCGTATCGTAATCGTCAAAGATTTTTGCATACCGATCGGCAAAGTTGAGATTGCTGATGATGGACGACCGATAAATTAGGTACAGATTACGTACCGTCGCATCGTCCTCCGATGTTTCGTACCCATGAAGCAGGGAGGTGGAAAACTTCTTTCTGTTCTGTGTCGGTGCAACGCCGTGTATCTGGCCGGTGCGCGTACGTACTAGATCCTCCTGCTCCTCCTCCTCCTCTCGCTCTTCCTCTTCATCCATAGCATTATCGCACCCCAAGTAGTCCGCTTCGATGCCGAACTCCGCTAATAGCGCGTGACCATTGCCGTTCGCGAACGCGTTATTCGTCCGGCTGGGTTCATAAATTTTTGTTAAATTAAGCGTTTTTGGTCGCTCCGGAAGCGTTCCGGAATTCTGTAGGTTTTGCTGTTGCTGCTGCTGCTGCTCGTAACCCATGAACATTTGTTTGATGTTGCGTCCATATTTTCCACGGACAACCGAAACGAGCGCTTCTTTTATGGTCGCTTCAGTAGACAGCAGCAATGGGCTCTCTTTTCCATTCACCTGTTTACCATTGTTGTTTAGCAAACTGTCCAAAATGTACACACCTTGTTTCTGTTTACGCGACTCCAGCAACTGCTGCTGCTCATCCCGACCGGAGGATGGTGACGGTTGCTCCTCTTCGCCCTCGATTTCGACGCGCACCTGAAACAGCCGATTCTCACCCGATAGTAGATAGATCCACTCATCGACTACGGCAACGTGCGTGATATCGGTAAACTCATCCGTACGCAGCACAATCTTCGAGTGCAGCGGATCGATGATCAGCAGCTGGCAGCGGTCGTGCACGAGCAGTAACTGGCGGCGAATCGAATATAGTACCTGAAATGGCACCACCATCATCGTACCGTCACCAGCCACCGCTGGGGCCACGCCGAGATCTAATTCCGACTCTTGCAGGCACTGTAGCTGCGGTCTTCGGTGGCGTGTGGTTGCGGTTCCCTGCTTAAACTGGTGTGTGCGAATAACGTTTCCCTCGAGATCGGCCTCCCATAGCCGGCTGCCAGGTCGGGAGCAAAATATTCGCACATCTTCTTCATCCACGATCATGAGCGGTGGGGAAGGAGGCGTCGCTCCTGCTGTGCCATTCGGATTTGCGATTACGAACGACGCACCGTACTGGCCATCCCTTGGTCTGTTCCCGATCTGCGAGTAAAGCAAAGTTAAAATACCATATCGATTGGATTTTTTTGGATTCTCTTAACGTTCCCTCACCTGCTTGAACTCCTCTCGAGCCGTGTTGCACAGCACACACTTGGAAAGGGTTGACACCAGCAGCAGATCCTTGTAGCGATCGATTTGTACTATACGGTTTTCAAGCAACAGTACGGGATGCAAACTTATGTTGAGAATGTTGCGACCCTGGAGAGTTAATAAGAAGGTTGTATACTTCATTACCGTAAAATGGCCCTATCATTCGACCCTTACCATGAACAGGGAGAATTGTATTAACGAAACAATACCCCTCGAGTCGCCACAGTACAGCTCCTTATCGTCTTCCGTCCAGCAAAAGCTCGTTACGAAAGCGGTTGGCTCGGTCCCCGTCTCGAGTGGGCGTCCATCGCCATCGGTCGACGGAGCGAGCTCGGTGCTGAGAATCTCCTTCACGCTCGGTGGTTCCAGCTCAAGAAGCACACCAATCGAGCCGGCCTGATTGCCTACCGCGATTTGCTTTTCATTGTGCGATATGGACACTTTCCCGATGGTGCCCAGTTGACTAGGAAAGATCGCTAGGAAGCTTGTCGTGATGCGATCGTACAGATACAGGCTTCCGGAATTGGCGCCAAAGACGAAGTACTTCGGTGAGCAATCGAAACAGGTGAACTACAGGTAAACGGAAGAAACAGTTTGAGCAACTTTAGTTTGCTAAACGATCGTCAGAAGTAGTTCAAACTCACCTTAATGCGGCTATTATTTCTCAAAGGTTGATTAACAAACGCTGAGAGTTCGGCTCTATCACGAAGTGCGTATTGCTTGTTCGTTGCATCCATCGTCGAAGCAGCAGGCGCCGAAGAATGACGCCTTTTCCGGGAGTGATTCCCTTGAACCGCTGTCGGCGTATGTACGATGATAATTTGATAAGGGTAGCAAACAAACGTACAACGACCACTGTCCTACTCAACCGTGCCGTTCAACGGCGTTCCGGTTTGCGAGCATCCAGTGATATGTTAGCATTGCGTCAAACGCAGGATGTGGTTTTGCTGGTTAGCTCCCTGTTAGCAATCGTTGACGATGGCAACGAAGAATAGCAAACAAATCACACACGAATTTAACAAATTCTTAACTGGGTGCGAAGGAAACTGTCGACTGTATAGCACGTTCTATACATAACCACTTTTTAATGCACCATTACAAGCAATCGGTAGTGAAAAGAGATATCGATTTATAGACAGAGTAATTTCGCTAAATATTCAGGATAGTGGAAATTACTGCACGTAGAGCGCGGAGGAAAAAATTTGCTCCGCTCAAGAGTAACTGTCAAACTGTTATCATCCGTCAGTCGGGAAAACGAAGAAAAACA
>JXXB01018203.1:0-10321 GCA_000956275.1 Anopheles koliensis
TGAGCTTTTTGGCCGCCAGCACACCGAGTCCGGTGTGGTCACACTGTTTACGTTCTATCCTCGTCATCGTGTGTTGGTACCACTTTGAGTGCACTGGCTGTATTTTTTTTTCAACGCTGTCTGTATGTGTGTATGTGCATGTCTGTTTCATTTTGCAGAATTCTTCATTTCCATCGTTTTATTTTTTAGTTTTGCTTTAAAGTTTTTAAGTTTTCTACCTTTTTTCACTATCTCTCTCTCTCTCTCGCATCATTTTATATGTTTCATTGTTTCGTTCACATCTTACTTGTTCAAACCTAATGTCACTTTTACGGTTTTTCATCCTCACCGTTCCTTCCGGTAGGGTGAGGGAGGGGAAAGTAGTGTGTAGTTATAAAGAATCGGGTACATGTTCAGATGAATGCCCCAGCACGCACGCTACACGCTAAATGGTTTGTTTAGTTTATCATATATCATATTATTTCGTGAAAAAATTGCTCTAAAATTAGAATCCAAAATCTACTCAAAAGATTTTATATTTCTTATTACATTTTCTCGTCCGCTTTCGATTCACCGGAGCAACTCGCTTCCGCTCACTCTACCCAGTTAATAATGCTCTATTAACGGTGTAGCTTTTTCTGTTGCAGTGTTTGTTGCAAATTTAGTATTATTGAGAATGTGTTCGCCTCTGCTGCTTGTTTTATTTTTTCCCACATGCTTAGCAGCGCTTACAATATTTATTCGCGTAGAGATACTCGTTACAAAAGAATGGACAAAAAGAAAAACGGAAAAGTACGGGTTTTTTTGTTGCACTGGCACTAACACAAGTTCACAAGTGCATCCTGCTCCGTCAAATCGTCTCCTTCTACCATTATACGACGTTAGGTTCGATCTCGGGCCCTAATCCTGTTTGACGAATATTGTTATTATTTTTTAGTGGATCATTGCTTGTCTTTTGGGGTTTTTTTTTGAGTTTGTGTCGCCATTTCCTGTCCCTCGCTGTGACACTGCTGGCGTGACATGAGAGAGGATATGGAACGCCCAACTATTGCCCAATCCAAACCGTGAACACAGTCGCTCAGTGGACGTAATCCAACCTACTTTCTTCTTTTTTTATTTTTGTTGCATCGCACATGAAATAGGGTGTAGTAGTTGATAAACAATTTTACAATTCGCTTTATGTATCCTGTGGTAGTCGAAAGCATAACAAGAGTTTCCGTTACGGGCGCTGTAGGGGGTTTTTTTGTTGTTGTTGCTATGTATATATCGTTTTGTTAATTATCGTTACGACGTCTGCTAGCTGCACGTGTACTCCGGGGCCGGGGGATCCGGTGTAGGTAAGGTTTAGCGTATGGTGAACAGTTTAACTATAATAGTATTATGTTGGGGTTTTTTTTTGCTTCAATATTCTTGTCCCTTTTCAGCCCGTCCAAGCGTGTGAGACACTGCGATACGATGCACTTTTCTTACAGCTGCGTTTGCTTACGCTTGAATTTACGAACAGCGGCCGACACCACTTTCGTCCCTTGGGTTAATGGGGTATCGTTTGTGCTGGGCTTGCCGTCATGATCGGTTGGGTTAGCTGCCAGTACGAAGATATGGGTGTGGTCGGCTTTCGCCAAATGATGCGAATTATGCGAACGATTAGCGATGGGGTTTTGCTTTACTATTTTGCTCCGAGCAAGGCTAGGCTAACGCATGTCCCTGTTGCACGCTACCCATGCCGGTTCGAAACGACGTAAATCTAACGGCTAAGATGCTGACCTATCTCGTGCCAGTTACTTTACGGGGTCGGTTCGATCGATTAAAAGCCGTCGAAAACCGCAACTCTCCCTCGGAACGGTTTCGCGTTAGAGGTTTCCTTTTCACTAGATAACGTTTTGGATTTTTTTTTGGATCAGTACAAAAAATAGAGAAACGAGAAACACTAAAACAATGACACTTATCTGTCCCTCTAAATTCATTTATTCTACTATACTGACGCGGCTATAAGTATCTGAGTCGGTGTGTGTAAGTGTGCGTGTGTGTGCATGTCGGTATCTAAAAGTCGGTTCCTCAAATGATTAATCCCTCTAATTAATTGAAATTAAATAAAAACAGGCCACTTTTAGAGAACTAAACGCGAACGGGAAACTTTGTTTGGCTTGTTTTTACACATCTAAGATTACTACTGAGAGTAAATCAAAGCACGACAATGTCGCACACAAGCCGTTTGTGATAATGTTTGACTAATTCGAAGTAAGGGAAATATGTTACTCAAACTGTAACCAAAGCTATCGTTGTATTATTGGCGACAAAACTTGAACTACAGATCGCACGTGGAATTTGAAAACACACCTTATCATTATTCGCTCACCACGCATCAACTACTAAACTCATCTTGACTGATAATTCGTAAACGTTCTCCCTACACGGTAACCGGCAAGAAAAAGGTACAAGAAGTGTATCTGTGTATGTATTTCTCGACGTTGTTTGAAGTAGTACAAAAATATATTGCATCTCAGTGCATCGCATGTGTATGTATGTGTGCGTGTGTGTATGTGTGTGACGAGGTACCAATCCCTCCATTTGTTGTTGTTGGTTGCAGTCTGTGTTCCTGTTTCTGAGAGGGTGCAGACATTTTTGTTCGTTTTTGTTTTTAAATTTCGCACGATGATCTTGCGAAATAACGCGACTCTCGGCGCTGTTCTGATATAACTGGGATATTCGTGTATCTATGCTTCGTTTAGTCAAATACTTCACTTTGACTTGATACTTCAGGTACAAAACACGTCACGCCATCTTGGTTTGGTTCGTATGGTTCGCGCTGTGCATGACATTCTGTCGTGAGTAGGAGAAGTTCGTTCCAAGATTCTCGTGCCGTTGCATCGAGCATGTTGCACAAGTTGCGTTTCGTACAAGTTATTTTTTTAATTGAAAGCGAACACATCTTTAACATGACTAGATTTATCTAACTGCTAACCGCGAAACAAACAACGATTATACGTATCCTGCACGGAGCGGTGAACGAACGGTGTGTTCGTGCGCTTAAAATATGCAACAAAAACGTGCGAAACGTATCATAACAATCACTTATTTAAAATCAATACTGCATCAGTGAATACTATCGTACACAAAACAAAAGAGAAAACCAAAAAAAAACGACCATGTTTGCAAATAGCGATGCTAGCTTTACCTATTTCTGACCGCATTTTTTGGCATTTTAAAATTCAAGTGATTCTATAATAAAACCATACACATGGCGCATATCGATGTGTTATAAACGGACTAAACAAAATTCGTAATCAGAGCATTCTCTCATCTTCGGCGGGGCTAGAACATTATCTCTCGAACCGGTTTTTGGTCGCCTTGTGTCAACAAGATATTCGGTGAAGGATGTTTTCTGTCTCCCTGGCATTAGCATCTGAGGACAATGTGGAGCAATTTGAGCAAGATTGCATTATAGTGTTTGAATTGTAGCTAATTTGTACTAGTAGTACTGGTTTGTTGGCGTCTACCTTCCGGACAATCAAACAAGTGTTCCAAGCAAGGATGCGTAGTGCCTCGAAAATCGATGTCATCATCCCCAGATGATATTTGCGGATGCCGAACGTCGATAGTGATGTAACTCTGCACGGGCAAAAACTTGATTTGTTAAGACATCTGTCGCGATCCGAAGCTAGCGCACCTTCCCAAAAACCGTGGAAAGATTACATTGAAATGTTGAACTTCACATTATCACGAGTGTAGGAAAGGTTACCTTACTGAAACGTAAACGATTTGACTCCCTAAATCACTAAGAAGATTTTACTAGAAACCTCGTTGAACTTTGTGTCGGCTTTCTTCACTCCGCACCAGGGTTGACGCCTGTCGCCTTGTGTATGTTTGAAAAGTGGTCGCACAAAAATATAACACTTTTTTCACACTATTGAACCCAAAGCACTAACGCGCACCGTCATCGCTCATTGGGGCTTGTTTCAAAATGTAAACTACTCGTCATGCTCTATCGGATAGAAAAATATACTAACTGCCGCTCCGCGACGAGATGAGGCGTGATAAGAAGATAGCAATCTTTTTCGCTCCTTACCGGCATACGGGTCGCTCGCTCGTCATTATTCTACCTTTTCTTTTGCGTTATTAGTAGAAGGAAACGTCAGACGATAGCTTTGGTATTTCTACTGTAATGTATCATATGCTTCTTACGTTTGTTTATGGCTATGTTTCACGGTATTTAGTTTATGGAAGATAACTGTTGAGTTTATCAAGCTACGTCATTATTTTCCCAACTGACATGCAAAAGAATTCATAATCGTATTAGAAACTAGTGAAAGATTCGTAGGTGAACGAATTTACCATTGCGGAAAAAACGAAACACTTTCAAATGATATACCAATTAAAATGACATACCTTTGCAACAGCTCATAAAATACATGATAGAATGGTTCAACTGTGTTCATCGTTGAATTTTCAGCAACCCAACATACGCTTTTTTTTGTGGAATACCATACAGCATGTGGTACGTTCTCTTCTGTGAACCATTACATTTACCAAAAACTTTCACAAATGATTAAAAATGTCTAATTAATGAAATAATACACAGAGCTTTGTCGAAAAGATCACTGCCTGCTGGTTGGTTGGATTTGTACTACATAAAATGTATTCAACAATTTGATTAAATAAAACAGGCGTGAACAAAATCACTATATCGCTTTACCGTACATCGACCGTTTTGCCTTCCGCAAGATCTGTCTGTTGAAGTCATTCGCTAGCTAATAGTGTACTTTTAATTTTACTAAGAAAAACTGTTTTTTTATGTATAAAGGGTGTTCTTTTTTCTTTACATTTCTGCAAATGGGCATATGTTTTGTCTTTTCCATGTCATTAGATAAAAAAATTGTTTCCACACACTTAGCCCGCTTCACTTCAGCTCCTCTCAAAACTGTCGCTACGTAAGTCTGTTTCAAGAAATTGTAGCTTGTTATGCATATATTAATATATTTTTTCAGTATTGTATTTATTCTAGGCGGCATCCACCGGATGTGAAGTTGAATGCATCAGCAGAAGCAGCAACATGTACAATTAGTTTGGCTTTTATTTTATGACTTTTGCATGGGTGAACTTTGCCTCACACTATTTTACTGGATATACCATACCGGTCAGCTTCTTGTACCATGCCTTCGTTACAAGAATAGTACAACCAGCGGTGTGATCGGAAACAATCAATATGCACTGCGCCACACGCACACACACACACAAATACACAACCATAAAGCTGGTTTTTAACGCCTAGCCGCTCATTCGTATTCGCATTAGTTAGTCATGATGATATCCATACTGGCTAGTGTATTTGGATTATTTTTTAAAGATTTATAAAAAACGTCTTTTACGATTTAAGTTATATTCAAAAGCCGGCGGTGGAGCAAAAACCGATTCACACTAGCTGTAGCTACTGTTTGTTGTTTTTTTTATGTTTTCCTCGCCATCCTCGCAATCTGGCTGAAAAATTATATTAGTATATTACACGGTGCGATCGTCTGAATTGCAATAATGTTTTACTATGTTACAGTTTAACCTTTACGGTTTTGTTTTATGCGTGTGTGGATGTGTATATGCATCGTTCGACATTTCATTACACTGCTGACCGACTATTCCTAACAATGTACAACGATCGAACGGAAAGATACGCCACATTTCATCAAATCGAAGAAAAAATATTACTAATGCCCGTACATCGCTGCTTACGAAATTTATTTTCATTAAAAAAGGGACGTACCAAAACGCAAATTTCATGAATTTGCCTTATAAAATATATTGATATGATCTATAACAGGCTGATCCAGTTTTGAAGAAACTGTAAACGATAACAACTTAACAACAAAAAGATTACCTAATTTCGCCAGAAACGCGAAGAATTTGCTTTTGCCTGTAATAAACAGTGTCTTTCTTCTATCACCGTCATCACGGTGGAGTGATCGACAGTTGAGGGCTTTCATTTGCTAAAAGATTTGTCTATCTACAGCTAAAGTGGGTCCGGTTGTATCAGATTTTTCGAAAAACCTAGAGTTAAAAATGGCTAAATCACCACCATCGTTCCACACTGTACTCTCTTTACACCAGTCTAAATGGTTGATGCTGCTGTTGCAAGCGCACGATACATAACTTTAATGTTTATTTTATATTGTTCTATACATATAATTTATATGATTTATCTAGATTCAGATCGATTGGTACGCTGTTCGTGATGCATGCGTTCGATTGCCCCTTGCTTTCACCGCCCTCTGCATGCTTGAGGGACAGTTAAGTCATCCTTTACATGCACGATAGTTTAAGAAAACGTATGCATAACATCCAAACATATTTACTTAGGGCTTCGTAGAAAGTCGCGATCGATGAATGCATGCAAGAAGAGTTCCATCAACGGCAATCAGTTGCATGTTTCAAGTGCAGCAGTTACTACGCGTCATTATATAAAATTTTACACGGACTTTATAAGCGCTGGGGCCCAGGGGCTGTTGCGAGTACAATTAAGAACAACGTGAAGCACTTTCCATCGCACAGACGGTACGAAGAACTAGTGTGGGTTAAAAACCAAAAACAAAACACAAAACCGAACATCTATAAAAAGCTAGTTTCTTTATCACTCGAGGCAATGTAGATATGAGAACATATGGTAGATTCCTTTCACGCCATATTTTCGTATTGCCTTCGATCAATTTGTTAAGTAAGTTCCTACGCGATCGTTTAATGGCTGCTACCATCTTCGGTATAGCATATGCTATGTTTATAGTTTTCCTTTTTTTTTGAGTTGGCCAATTGTTGCGTTACAAAAATTTCAACAAGTTCAATTATTACGCGACAACAGCACGGTCATATTAATAACTGTCATCGAGTATCGAGAAATAGCGCAATCGCTAACGCATGATTCTATTGCCCTTACGATAGAAATGTTCTCTGCAGGACACGTAAGATGGGCCTAGGTATTTTGTTGGGTAATATTTCTCTGTTGTAAGAAGATAAAAAAGTTTCGCGAGACCCTAGAACAGCGGTAACATTGCATCCCTATATCGAAGGGTCTTTTAGCGTTCGTATCTTTCGGCACTGCCATTTTCATACGACACGAAGACTCGTTTCCTGTCTGCTCGATCCTAACTCCACTACATGTTGTATTGCAAATGGTTAACTATATAAAAATATTACTTTTCTTTAGTTTTCGTGTAGCTTTTTATCACAAAATCGAACCAGTTTCTTGTTATTCGTCTCGTGGCGCTGGTTGCTCCTCATGTACACCATTTCAGCACTACAAAACATATTGCGTACGGGATGCACTTGTTATGTCATTATTTTACACTGCTCTAGAATGAGATTGCACACTCTGGAGGGCTGTGAAATAACACTGGCGCGCAGCACGCAGAAAGTGATACAATTTTCTGCCGGGGTGTAAGGTGCAACATTCTCAGGAGGCGTATGTGAAACGATTACTGAATTCTCTTTATTCAGCGCACAGACAACGCAAGTGTTATTATATTATTAGTATAAATTTCATATTTCATGGCAGGTTTATAACAAACAAATAGTTGTTGCGTCTAGGGTAGTAACGCGGTGTTTAGAGAAAAGGATGTAGTTTAACTAGGCAACATAAACATGGTCTCGGAATTCTGTTGCGCGACGATAACAAGCCTGTTCAAATTCATGCTAGAAAATTCCCCTTAAATTCTATTGATATTCCCCTTTTTACAATTGAGACTTGTGATGATCATCGAAGGTGTACCACCTGGAGTACACACATATACAAGGTTTACCATGCACTGCCACTGCATGCTCATAATTCTGGTGGAACACGGTTGCCTCAAGGACTGCCATTGTTTGTCGGTGTTATCGATTGCAGTTTAGCAAGACGCTGCTTGAGGAGGTCTTCTTTCTTAACATTAAGCATGCCGGCAACACCATTGCCGCCGGACACGAAGTTATTGAGGCCACCGATGCTATTGCTGCTATTGCTGCTGCTATTGCCGCCGATGGCGCCCATCGTTGAATGTTGATACTGATCAATGGAACTGCAACGGTTTAGCGAGGACGAAGACGTAGGCGGAACGAGAGCACCGCTACCGCCCACACAGCTATTGCCACCTCCAGCTGATGATCCAAAGCGCGTTTGAATATGATGGTAGCCTCCAGCCGAAGAAGATGACGCCGTAGAAGACGACGATGGCAGCGGCGGCGGACGGCTTAGCTGGTGCTGGTGGTGCTGGTGGTGGTGATGTTGGTGTCGGATTCTGGACGATAATCCACTGGAGAAACCAGCGGCTCCTCCGGTGCCGGCTCCAGTGCCGGTAGTCCAGGGAAACGAAGGCGGCGGCGGTACGTAGCTGGTGGATCCGGCAAATCCGGCACCAGTGCCGCTGCTGCCACCATAGAAGAGTCCGGCAGCGGACAGCGGAGTGGTGCTAGATGCGGTTGCGGATAGCGCTGTGAGACTATCGCTGGCGGAAGTGCCGCCAGTTCCACCACCCGTCCGCGCCGACGTCGGCGTCCTAGCAGTTGCAGTTGATATTGATCGGGGCTGTTGGCGTTAACACCAACGAAAGGGCACCGCCCGAGGCCGATCTGCTCCTTCCTTGACGAGGGGCTTATGGTACTCGCGTCCTTCGCGGGAGTGAATCAGACCCCAGCACTGTTCACAATAATACTACGCGATAGCAGGGAGAAAGCAAACGGTTAGTGTAAGTGAAAAATTTCCACGCACGGAAGACACTAGTCCGATCTTACCACGTGCAAAGGTAGAAAATGACACAAAACAACAACAAATGGCAAACGCATCTACGCAAAAAACAATCGAGAAGGGTTAATTCTTACCTGAAGACAGGTGACGTTGGCACAGAAGAATGGAGCAAACTTTCCCCCACAACGCTGTCCATGGCACTCGTCGCACATTTGATCGTCCAAAACGTATGGTTTTACTTCAACACGTTTATCAATATCGCCATGCTGCAGCTGGACGAAACGGGCTGAGATGGCGGCAATATAGCTTTGTTGATTTGAAAACGCGACACGTCCAGCGCCCTGAAAATTGGCCGATTTCGTTAGGAACGCGTTCGCACTGCGACCGACAGTTCGCACACTTACCTTCGGATACTTGAGCTCTGGATCCGTATCGATACCGGCGTAACAGACGCCTCCATACAAACGATCCATTATCATGGCCAGCTCATCTGTTGAGGCAAAAGCGTCGTGGTAATGTGTGCAATAGGATCATAAAAACGCCAAACACGAAGTAGACTTACAAGCTTTCAACGGTCTCGGTACACCTCCCACGAAGACGGTTTTCCGCGGATCGAGAGGCATCGATGCATCCAGCACGAAATCGGCATCCGCCAGTCGCCAGGGACGGATTTGCACGGCTTTGTTCTTGATCGTCGGCGACGAGACGGTGATGTAGAGTTTGTCATCGTCCGGGACGCACGTTTCGATCAGCTTTTGAACACCGCGTTCCTCCTGCGGGACCGAAATGAAGAAAAGAAGAAAAAAAAAACACGGTACGACGAGAAAACAATTTGCCAGGATTAATCGCTTGAAAAATCGCTTCATCTCTTTGCGCGCGGACGAGCGGGCTAGATTGCTCTAGAACGGAGCTGGCGCTGTCGCTGGTGGACGCAGCAAGAATCAAATCACCCCGAAAAATACTTGTCATCAATCTTGCCCTGTTGCTGGGCACAGCAGCAGTGGACTTTGCTTCAATTATCATCGCATCAGTCGTGGAGGTTAGTCGGTCACTCGTAACGACCCGTGCATTCGCTTCATTTTTCCACGCCTTTAAAGTGGTTGACATCACTTTCCCCTCTTGCTTTATCTCCCTCGTCTCATGTCTTTCCCGGCTCAGCGTGCCTTTCCCGTGCCCTTGGTTTTTCTTGGCCGGGAAAGATCATTTAAATAATGAGATTTTTTCGTCCAATTAATCTTGTCCTTTTCATGTTGTCTCTTGTTACAGTGGACGTATTTTTTACTGTATATATATAAGGTGGGTGCGCACACGGGTACAGCGACAAAGCGACACTGAACGTGTGGTCATTTTCCTTACCCACTATGGCTATGAACGGTTCATTACCGTGCGTCAGGACACGATACGGATGTTTGGCGATGGGTGGCCGTCAAATTAATTTAATTAAAATGTCTCTCGAGAGCCTGCGACACTTTTCGAATTTCATTACACTTTAAAGTAAGATATTTTGGGGTTTCCCTACTGAATTCTCTGCCACTGAGATGAGTCTTTTTGCGTAATTGCTTCATCATTACGGAACAACTAGATCGATGATAGGATAATAAATTTTGCGGGCCATAAACGAGGGCGGTCGTGTGAACGAATTAT
>JXXB01018266.1:0-11858 GCA_000956275.1 Anopheles koliensis
CTTTTCTTTGCTACTCTGGAAAAAATATACAAAGATGAAACATTTCACTAGCTGGCACTATCTGTTGCCTGCTGTCGTGTTTCCCACTCGTTGCAAGCAGTATGCAATCTGCAGAATTTGCTAATCGCTTCTGCTCCTTGCTGCTGCACGATCCGAACGGCCGGAGCTATGGGATATGGGAACTAAATTGAACGGATCACTAGTTGTCATGGGAAAGTGTATCACCGCTGAGCAAGGCGGCCACAAAAGCGAGCGATGTGATATTTGAATGGGTAAAAAATAGGAATATAATGAGATTCACTGGGCATATGCAGCTAGCTCCGCAGCTAGATCCAAAGATGATTATTACGCACACGAGTCGGCTATTGCTAATTTGCCGCCATAAAGAGGCCGGTTTGACCGCTGGTGAGTTTGTCGTCTCGAGCCAGACAGAAACCTGGCCCAAACCTGCTTTGGGTGCATGCGAATTTTTGCAAACGAACAATGGAACCATAGCTGCTGCCGCGGATTCTTATCCATGCAGTCTGTCTGCAGGCAATTCATACAGTGACGATCCAGTTTATTTCGAAGGGCTACCAGATATCTTGTTCCTTGGGCGCTCTTGCAAATATGCAAATAGGAGCAAATACCGAAGCCGGCACACTGCAACCAGTTTCTTTCGTGCCAACTTTTGTGCTCATGAGATTGCAAGTAAATTGGAAGAATATCTGATTTCGGTTAAAATTGGCGAGTTGTTCTCGAGCAGAAGGTAGAATCTCACAATGCAAGCGACGGCTCGTCGTCGGCTCTTGTGGTGGGAAAACGAGGTTCACGCGGTGCTAATCTTTGCGCACGCCCGTTTCTTGAGAAAGCGTACCAGCGCAAAAGGCTGATAAAATGCCGTTCGGCAACATATGACCATGCACCCTTGGTGCATCCGTGGAATTAACTTTCCAATTGTTGTTGGGTAGCACAATAATTTCTTCGCCAATTTGTCCCGTTCGCCGGGTGTACTCGCTGCTGCCGGGGCCGGGTGCGTTTGCAATACCCTCCGCAAATTCCACACCCATGGCACGGCACAGATCAAGGTTAGGTTGCGTTTCTTTTTTAATTTATTTTCCACAACATTTCCTTCCGTTGCCAAATTAGAGCACATTCACCGAGGGCCAGGCAACGTTTGAGATGTACCTTTCGAAACGGTGAGAAAACGAGATCACTTCCGTGTGCTGCATCATTTACCTGAAATTTCTTCCTACCCATATTTCTCCGGCTGGTTGGCCTTTGTTCGTTCATTTTGGCCAACTTGCACTTTTTATCGTTTCCTCTTGCACACCCGGTGCGCTTCCGAACGATGCGGTGGCATTGCAACATCAGTGGTTCTTTGAAAGTTACACAAAGATGTGCGTTTTTGCAATGTCCTTTTCCGGTCCGGTAGAATATGTGCCAAGCTGGCTCAAAATGTTACCTTTCTTTGCGTGTGACAATACGATGACGGTGCCAAAAAAAACATAGATAATGCAAAAGTTGATAGTACATTCCTTTCCATTGTTAAGTTGCTTATCATTGTAAGGTGCTTCCGCTTATCTGTATGATAATTGCATATTGTAAAAGATAGAATGTCCCCATCCCATATGCCATTATATTGGCAACATCTCCTCACATATACCATGATGTTGGCATATCGCAACAAATAGCTCTTATAGGTCAAGACATTCACGTGATAAATGTCGATCAATTCATCAGCGACTTCAGCGTTTGCTGTTCTTTTTCTCCTGCGTGTCTAAAGCGATCCACGCATGATTTGAGGTGTGGAGAGAAAAAATCACCTCACCTTTTGCAGCTGACAGATCAGCCCTAGCTTATGGTTGAAAATAATTCTGCCGAGTGCAGTTGTGCTTTCCCAATCCGTTAGCCAATCCGTCTCCTAATTTCACTTTCGACGATTTTGTTTACACTCCGGCACGGCACGGATGGCAGGAGAAAGAGTTTTAATTTCATATCAAGGCTGAGTTCATGATACGTTTGCAGCCAACCATGTGGAACCCTTCGCGAACGCAATACTGCATTGCACTGTAAAGGTTCGGCTACGTTCATCGTACGAAACTGCAAACTGCTTCGAGAAGAAATGCAAAAGGTGTTCAGCTACTTGCTTTTCTGAAGGTGCAAAAATGTTTCACACATTGCCCTCCTCTTTCGTTTCGCTTTTGCCGAGCGAAATCGGACGAACCGAATTTAGCGCGGTCTGCTCGGGATGTCTTCTGTCCCAAAAAGGGATGAAATTGGATCAAGATCACCAGACAAACAAACGCAATTTTCCTTTCTTTGTAATTTCCTCTCCTTCCATTCATTCATGCTTCATCTTTGCTCTGTTGTTCTTTCTGCTAGGCTTTAGTCGTGTGTCCCCGTGTGTGTGTGTGTGGGTATGTTTCGGTGAGGAAATGTGACGGTAGGCTGTGTTCGTTTATTTTTCTTTCTAACGTGAACAGCTGTGAAATTTACCAGGTTTTATACAAAGAATAGACATTTTACGTCCCCTTTGGGCATATATATTGAAAAAAAAAATTATTAAATATTGAAAAGCATGTAAAAACTAGATTTATTTTGAAAACATAGTTTTAATGCAGTGTGTTAGCTGTGTTTTACAATATTTTAATGTTTCAAATATTGATGTATCAATAATGAATGAGCAATAAGCAATGTATGAACTGATTTTTAGCTCGATAGGTTTCATTCACTTTTCTGCACATTTGTGAAGCACATGTACTTTGCAAAACTCAAAGTTTTATTTTTCAGACATTTAAAACGTTTGAAGTTCTACAACGAAACATATTTCTCTGTATGTATCGCTAACGAGTCAGTATGGGTACGATAGAGAGACAGAGAGAGAAAGATAGTGAGAAAGCAATTAAAGCTATAAGACCGTATATTCAAGGTTAAGCGACACCCAACCTACAACCACCGAAACCAGACTGACGAATCCTTTGAAATAAAAAAAAAATGGCCAGAAACGCGAAAGCCAAGAAAGGTTCGACCAAAAGCGTCCCTCCTTAACTTCAGCGAGTCGAGTTTTTCGCGCGCAAAAAGGCCCCACGAACGCACACAAAAACATGTCCCATCGTATGGTGCACGGACAAAACGTCAGCAAAGCGTTTTAGCATATGAAACGTAGCTGAAGCTATTGGAAACAGCGCTCGTGCTGGATGAATCGGCGTACTGCAAAAATGTGTGAAAGCTAGATTCCGTTTAGAGGCACGGCAAACAGGAAAAAAAAAGCGGTGGACGCTCATGCCCATGATGAATTGTCCTGGGGGAAAGGAACAGGATTAAAAACACCTTAAACTATTCCCAGCGCCTGTGGCGTTCTCCGGTGTGCCCGTGTGCGGACTAAGGAAGGTTCCATGGTAAGCAAAACGTCCTGCGGCTATTTTGCATTCGAAGATCTCGCGTGGAAAGAAATCCGTGTCCTACTGCATCCGAGCGCTTGGGCAACCGAAACCCATTCGCAAGAGACGCCGAGACGTGCGTATTGTACGTATTTAAATCAAACGCCCCTCGTTGTCGTGCAATCCGGTTTTCCGGTTTTCGTCGGGGTTCTTTAGTAGGAAAAATTTATGATCATTTGAACAAGAATTGTTGAGTGGCAGACAGTTTAATTTATTTTACTTTATTTATTTACTTAAAGAAACTGTGGTCAGGAAGAATTGCTGGGTGGCAAAAATTGGGAACGACTGATTTCTCAACAATGTTAGTCAATGCATGTTTTAGAAACATCTGAATGAACAGGAACATAAAAAAATCAGCTTCATATACAAACAACATTACAGCTGTGAAAAACCCCTTGAAAAGGCTAGAAAACAGTTTTTAAAACTACTATTCCAAAAATGCTATTACATTATCAAAATTCGATTAAATTCATCTATATCTATTAGCAGCTAAACTGCAAGCCCAAAAAAAAACCGGCAAAACACTCTGTAGAAAACATGCAAGAATCATGAAGCTTGCCACCAATGAAAGACCCGTGGCCTCCCGTGGATATGCGACGTGCTATGCGTCGTACGTTCTGGTGGTGGAATCATGTTGTGCCAGTAATCGCTCAACCAGGTTGGCTTCCTGCGGGACTGTTAAATGCCTTGCGGCAACGAATCGTTCGACGACGGAGCGAATAACGTTCCACACGGCATCTTACTCCGTTCGGTTTGGTTGGCGCAAGTGTGTAATCAGTGTGAAAACAGTAACAATCCTATCATTTTGTAAAATGATCTAAGGTCATCCCATCCTATCTGGCTTGTCTTATCAACAAAAAACGTTTGTGCGAATATTCACCCATTCTATGCGTGATAAAAAAAAACACAGCTAGCGGACGGGGTGTCCATTTCAACCCAGTCAGTCAGTGTCAAACGCACCAGCAATGAGGAACGAAAATACGCAACAAATTGTGCAAAACCTGCTATCCAGGGTGCGATGTCTCGAGGATGACATTTCTCTGCGCAACATTATTCACCGTGTTGTAGCGAGCGGTCCACACGATGAGCCTATCCACGTGCTAGATGTGGACACCGTAGTGTGTAGGTACACGGAGTGGATACGGCAAATGCCACGCGTGAAGCAGTACTATGCGATCAAATCGAACGATGCCGATGCGATCGTCGAGACGATTGCGCTGCTTGGCGGTGGATTCGACTGTGCCTCACAGGCCGAGCTAGAGCGTGTGCTCAATCTGGGAGTTCCTCCGGCAAGCATCATTTATGCGCAACCGTCGAAAAGTGTGCCGTCTCTGCAGTTGTCCCGTGCCCGGGGTATACGGACAGTGTTCGACAATGAGTTTGAGTTGGAAAAGATTGCACAGCATCATCCCGATGCCGAGTAAGGATGGTTAAAACCGACCGGATAGGAAAGTTGCTGGTATAATCAATCATGATTCGTTCACCGTAGGTTGCTCTTGAGGTATCGGTACGATTCGGCAAACAGCAAGGTCAATCTTGGCACAAAGTTCGGGTGTGATGCGGGAGAGGAAGCCCGCCAGCTGCTTGATCGTGCGCGTGAGCTCAGCCTGAATGTGGTGGGCTGGTGCTTCAACGTTGGCTCCATGAGCTATGACGCGGAGGTCTTCTATGGTGCGATTCGTGCGGGACGCGCTATCACTGATTACGCCGCATCGATTGGATTCCAGTTTCGTGTACTTGACATTGGCGGAGGTTTCGTCGGCAATAAGGATGACAACATCGCCCGTTACGCTTACCACATTAACAGAGCGTTGGACGAGTTCTTTCCGGACGAGTCGTTGGAAGTGTTTGCCGAACCCGGACGTTATCTGTGTGCCGCTGCCGTCACGAACGTTGCCCGAGTGCAGGGAAAGCGGTATTTTCGGGCTGGACCAACGATCGAGAGCGTTGGGTACTACTTGAACGATGGTATATACGGAACGTTCTATAGTGCCAAGTATCGAGGCCTCGAATCGAAGGTAGTGGTGTGGAAATCGCCAAGTGAGTGTGGACCTGAACGGAGTTCGAAACTGTTTGGTCCAACGTGTGATGGAAACGATTGGTTTATGGCTAACGTTCAACTACCCGAGCTAGATATCGGCGATACGCTTGTGTTTGATACGGAAGGTGCCTATTCCAGTGTGCATTCGTGCCGTTTTAATGGATTTCCTTTGCCGAAAGTGATGGCTTATCTGCGCAGTAGCACTGGAGAGCTGTTGAAGCAGGTTAGCAATTTTCGTACAGATAGCAGCTTGATCAACGCATTTTTGCTGAACAGTGAACATTTGAAAATGATCGGAAACAAGCTTGAGGTTTTGTCGTTCGAACGAGAACAATAGCGGGAAACGTTCTAATGCAGCTGCAGAAAAACAAATCTGACACACCTCTACGATCGTATTTAGAGATCAGGGAACCACGCAGCAAAAATGAGCAGTAAAGAAAAGAAAAACAAAACATGCTACTCGCGAGCATCCACGGATGAATTCAATCCTTCGTTGTCTGCACTCGGTTAGGTTTTCCTGCTCCGCCGAGGGGTAGCTGGCCTGAAATTGAACTACCGCTGCTGTTTACCGATCGCTGCCGCCCGATAATGTCAAGAACAAACGTAATATGTTTTATTATTTAAATTTATACACCCCGACACACTAGTAGGAGGCATCTGGGTGAAACCATGACCGGTCTAACGAACCGAGGGGACGCACGTTTAACTTTCGCCGTACCGAAACTGGCGTTCTACGTTTCATCCCTCGTACCTTTGCATTTTTAAAATGGAATAATTGTTTCGTTTTTTACACGGCTGATCTTGGCTTTAATGGTAGAGGGTTTTGCGGTAAGCCACGGTAACCGATAGGTCACAGTGTGTAATGCCCCGCTGAATACACCATATGTTCTACATGCGCGTTCCGATGCGCGCGTTGGTAAAGGTGAACCGCGTATGATATGCGATAAGATCTGCCTTCCGTTTTTTTTTTCTCTCTTTTCATAACCGGGCCGCAACCAGGTGCAGAAACTGTTTATTTCTTATACGTGTACCCATTCCAAAGGCGCTCGTAGATAGTTTAGAATGCGTATGCCTAAGTGGTGACAGATGAGAGCAGATGCACGCCATCGACGATCGATCGAGTTGGTCATTTTTTTTTGCTTAAAGTTTTGTTTATTTTCATAGTTCGCGGTCATGGAACGTCATTTGGAAATTGATAGTCGGCGTCAACTAAACAATGTTTTCGGTGAATACATTATTGCTTTAAACTAAAAATAAAACAACTATGCAATATTTGAACTGTGCGGTTTTGGCTATTATTTTTAACTAATTTTCTATCGTTATAAAATATTTAAAACAATGATACAATATTCTAGGCAAAAATATCACTTCTCTACGATCACTTATGTACTGAAAGCCAATTTGAATGCAGGGGAGTTGCGGTGGTCTAGATCATATCTGATGATACGAGAAATTATATCTGATGTGGTTAGATAATGGGGAAAGAAAGCAAACAAATGGTTCATATCCGGCCATGGGAAGAGCTTGGTGATGGTTACTGTGAAAATTAAAATCTCATTACTACCCGATAGCCAGTAATGCATGATGGGGTTGTTGCGTAGATCATATCTTTGCTCAGTGATCCCGTTTGTTCCTCCCTTTGCTCATTCTATGTGCCTCTACGATATTTGATCGAAAAGCAAATTAAAAGCATGGTAGTTTTCGATAACATTTACAACTTACATGTGAAAATCGTGGAAATGATTCTACTTTAAACCATTTAGAGACAGCAGAACGCCATACTGTTGTGTTATTTTAATACATCAACACATATAGCAAAATGTGCATTTCCCTCCAGTGCAACAGATGGTTTGCAGGCCCACCCGAATAGGAAGAATATTATATAAATGAAAGTGAAACGAACGAACGAAGAAATATTGCAGGACGAGCTAATAATAAACACTTGTTCACCTTTTTCAATGGGCCACGGTTATCGTCGTGACGGCTTGCATTCGAATGACTTTTACGATCTATCAATAAATAATCAATTAAGCGCCCATTGCGGGCTCTTGCCTCCAGTGCCTACGATCAGCGTCGCGATAAAATGTGTTAAGGGGAAATTTAAGCTTCAAACTCCAGCACACAAAAGTAGAAAATGAATCTGAACTACAGGTGATGATAAGAACGCCAAGGAAACGAACCACACAACCCGACGCAACGAAACGCATCGTATCCTTCCTTTACGCTCGGTGAAAATCGTCAACCGAATGTAAACGGCCCAATGACGGTTTCCGTTTGGTTGGGATGTTCGCATGACCTGACAAACGCACGATGGTAAACAGTAATAAAAACGGTCCCAAGCAACGGGCTCGAGAATTTGACGGAGGAAAAGAAGTGAAAAAAATACGATAAACGTGTCTTCAAAGCGCACCTGTTGGCGGATCGTGCCGAAAACACATCTTATGATGTTACTGGCTAATGGCTTCAAACCAACGTATGGCTGACTTCATCCCTTATTGCTTTCTACACATGGTTACGCAAACATTTTGAGAAACCTGTATGTTTTGCAACGTAGTGCAACTCGCCAAATATTGATCATAGCTAGCGTCGACTGTCGCTTCGATTCCAACGGTTTACGGCTAGAACGTAGCATCAAGTGCAATAAAACTCACACTGGTCGAGTACGTTGCTTCATGCTGGTAGCACGTTTAAAGGAAACATTTAACGAAACGACACAACAGTCTGAGGGCAAACCGACATCAGGGTATCATCCGCGGGACGATGTGTCGGAAGTCAATGTCAAAAATAAAAAAAAATGTTCTGACCATAACACAGTCAACAGTGTCATTCGATGCAACAGCTGACAGTCGTAAGAAAGTGTTCTGTTGAAGATGTACAGTTGCTTAATAAAAACGGTTTACTATTGCTTTGTTATTCATGAACACTGCGCACAACTGGTCCATGCAGGTAAATTCGTTGTAAAAATACACTTTTTTTTTGCTAAAATTGGTTGTGTGCTTCCTTCCGGCTTCTGTCACTCGTAATGACTTTCGTTTCCTTCCGGTCGCGGAACATTTTTTTTTTATCTATCCGATGGTCAAGGTTGAACACGCGAAGAGTCACAAATAGGTTTCCCTTGCACTTGTTGCCACCGGGTGTGAGCATGGCTTGAGAAAGAGGTGGCTCCTTCCACTGTGACATTGACCCCTTCGGAAATGATTAAATGCTCGGACGCTCACCGGAAGCGTGGACACGAAATTTCAACTCGACTGCACAAAACCCTTGTCACCAAATCCGGGGACGATTTTTTTTACACGTTCATTGTACTTTTTTCTTATCAAGATGCTATCGCTGATGGGATTTCGGTGTCGCAATGTGCCGTGTACAACATTTTCCCAGGGATGAAACGGGCGAACTGCATATTACAATTGCTACCTTAGCGTTCGTAATTAACTTCGTTTTCTTTTTTCTACGACAAATTTTCTCCTTTCAGCTCAAAATGTTAAAGTGGACGGTAACGAAGCGTTCGGACGCCAGCGGCCGAAACATTCTACCACAAGCCAAAGCCCTGCTTCAGCAGCGCCATCACGCCAGACGTTCGTTGGGAGCGCTGAGCGAGCGGATAGCATCCGGGCCTACCGATGGCACGGCAAACGGAGGGTTAAGAATGAAGA
This sequence comes from Anopheles koliensis, assembly GCA_000956275.1. NCBI lineage: Eukaryota > Metazoa > Arthropoda > Insecta > Diptera > Culicidae > Anopheles > Anopheles koliensis. Next base: position 9,117 of record JXXB01018266.1, read on the forward strand.
AAGCACGTCGATCGCTAGGTGCATCAATGCACAACGATTGTGCGAACTATGATAAGGAGAATCAGTGCATCACATCAACTCCTCATCCAGCGTCTGGCCGAACCGTGGGATCACCGTACGCGATGGCTCTGCGTGATGTTAGCAACATCACACCCAACACAACACCCTGCCGCCCATCGAATGGAACGCCACAGAGCCGGAAGCGAACTCTAGCGGCGTCACCCGTCGCGCCAGGACTAACGCTTGCCGGGAGGAAAGAGAACATGGAGAGCATCCGGGAAACGTACGCGACTACTTTGCCAACTTTCGACATCGAATACTCACCGTGCGGAGTAAAAAATGTCCCCTATCTAGCACTGCGTGGACTGGCGGGATTGGCCGACTTCGACAAACCCGGTCGATACTTTGCCACGGACGAGGAAGAACCGATACCGAAGCGGGTGAAGGTGACGTCAACGAAGTCACTGGCGACCGAGGAGGTTCCTATGAGCGTAGAAAAAAATAATCCCTGTTTGACTCCCTTGTCGTCACGATTGTCTGACCTCTGTTTCAATAAAATCAACTTCAAGCGGCCGTTGTCCGTGGGGAAACCCATAAATCTCTTACCTCCACCTCCACCACCACCATCGTCTTCGTCCACGGAGACGATCGAGGATAACGAACTGTCGCTGAACTCCTCCGAAATGGGCGATTTAACCCTGGACAAAATGATCGACGCCATTCTGGAGAGCGCAAAAAAGGATAGCCGCTGGGCGACACCGCGCCCGAAGCGCTCGTCCAGCATCAAATCGAAACAATCGAAAGGATCCTCCCCAACCTACACGCCCGCCGACGATCCAGCGGCTGATCTTTACCTAGGCCATCATCACTTTCCCTCCGGTCGGCTGCGGCAGGAGCGGGAAACGACCATCATCCTCGAGGAAACTAGCCACGTCAACGAGCGCGAGGTCAAAACGCCGGACGTCAAACGAGACCAGTTGCACAAGGCGAAGGGTGGCTATGTTCGCCAGTCGCTGAGCAAACTCATGATGGCAAGCCCACTGGAGGCGGCCTGCCATCTCCGTCGCCAAAAGGCCGTTCGAAGAAAACACAAGCTAGAAGCGGCTGGCAACGCGTTGCAGCGTCCGGAAACGTTGCGGGAAGACCCAGCTCAGCCGGCAACCAGCCCGGACACGCCGTACGTACCCTGCAATGAGTCGAAAATGAGTGAAATGAATGTGATGCAAACGCCGATCCGGGACGAACCCCTGGCTCAGGAGCTCGGCAATCAACCGCAGCAAATGTTGTCGGCAAACGCGACCCCAAACATCCGGTCGATTGACTTGCAGGGAACGTCGACGCCGACCGGGGAATCGATCGGAAAAACCCGTAAATGTCTCACGTTTTCTCCCACGCTCAGTGAGGATTCGATCGAAAAACGGCGGTCGGTCGCGTCGTCGACTAACTCAAGGATGAGCACGATGGTGACATCGACCTCAGGGGCCACCGTTCGTGGCACGTTGGAGCTTAGCATCTGTCTCGAGCAGGATCGACGACTGCAAGTACACGGTGAGTGGTGTATGGTATGGCATCGTTGAAGCCGTTTTAGTTTTCTTTTTTTCCCTTTTTTGTATTACCACACAAACACGGAAACACGCGTGTACCAAAGCCGAGAGTGAACGGTATTAGTAAACGAACTTCGCCCTACTTTACTCCCCAGTGGTACGATGCAAGGACCTTCAACGGGCTACCTCCGCTGGAAGTACGGCCGGTTGCAATGCCATTAATGCGTACGTGAAGCTGGCGCTAATTAACCTAGCCGATTCGCAAGCGAAACAGAAGGACTCCGGATTCCAGCGCACGACGGTACACCGGAACTCGCACTGCCCTTACTACGATCAGCGCTTCCACTTCGAGGTGTACCCGGACGACGAGCGTCGCGTTCAGCTTGCCGTGTGGCATCGGGATCGAGAGTGCAAGTAAGTATAATTGTGCTAGTGCGGGTTAGTGTAAAAACACGCGCGTCGAACGTACTTTTCGTGACACGACCCGGTACAGCGAGCGGTCCGTGCAAGAATGATTGTTTGTTATTCTAACACGCGAAGCGCTGTACGCTTTGCAGTTATGGAGAAACACACGCAGATAGTATAGTGTCTCTTGGGCCAGCCTCTTTTCTCTCAAGCTTTCTCGCCGCTTCTCACGTCAACTGCTCTGTGCGCATGTGTACGCTCGCTGCTAGTATCAATTCGGATGTATCGGGCTCTCGGGTTTCGGGTTTTCTACTCGTATCGCTGTTGCTTATGCGGCAGGTCGTTCTTAAGGTACCAGGTCCAGGTTTTTTGGTTCCGGGTCCGATTCAGTCAGTTTGATGTGCCCTCCTTTCCTGCGCTACCAGAACCCAGCTACCAGTGCAAGTGCGTTCAAAGTCGTTTCCGCTGAAGCAGTGCCGAGTGCCGAACTTACTGGACATGCCGTTCAGCTGAAAATATTGCTCTACAATCTAAACGACGGGGTGAGGCACACATTTCCAACGCCTACCGAGCACGGTTTTTGCATCCAGAGGCAGCAATTTTAGCTCCCGGGTAGTAGCGCTACTTTGCCAATCAAAGATAGGGCGAATGGGTGAAAAATATCGTACGATGATGGCTCAACTGCTCACCGAATGTGGTGCGCCCTGCTACTGAAACAGGCCATTTTTTCGCCATACCAGTGTCGATTTGGTTCGCGTGAACGACTCACCCGGGTGCAAATGGTATGGTAAAA
>JXXB01018293.1:0-10720 GCA_000956275.1 Anopheles koliensis
CACTATCGTCAAGAGTATGACATGGTAAAAAATATTTGTTATTACTTACCAAAATTATTTAATTATTATATAATATGTTTTATATAATTATTTTTCTTAAAGGTAAACATAAAAAATTCATTGAATTATACGGACCATTATTAGCAACGTGAGTGTAAACATGGCTGCTTTGATGATTGAACATATTTCAATTTCGTGCTTAAGCATTTCAGCAAACGCAGCAGGTGTCCTCTATTGGATGATAAAATACGATCAACGACCGTTTCTCGGCGATTGGGAAAATGTGAGGCAAAGAAGGGCAAGCCGCAGCACATGTCGTTTGTTGGGCGGCACATAAAATGACGCACAAGGGTGCTAATTCGTGATCATATCATATTTCTTTCCATTTTCACAACCGCGTATCGGCATCGCCGTTTCACAGGATTCCGAAATCTATCCAATCTAACCAGCCAGCGAGGATCGCGGACTTCAGCCTCAGGCCTCTGGTCATTTCGATGCGGTTTAGATATTTTACCACTTAGTTATTTGTTGTCTTTTCCGCGTGGTCACCTCCAACATTTATTCTCACAAGTCACCGACAGCGTAGTGTAGCGCCATAAAATAACAGCCCGACGGCAGTAGAGATAAGGATTCCTTCGGATTCCATTCAACAGCCTGACGCACCGTTAACTTATGTAAAGAAGGGCACGAAAACCTGACGAAAAAGATCAAGCCTCTCTCGCTGTCTGCGTACGATCATCTGAATGCAGACCATCTTCACCAGCGCGTGTTTTTTTGTTGTTTCTTTACCATTTAATTTGTTGAAAAAAGACCATCTCGCTTTCGTATAGCTTCAGAAGCAATCTGATGTTGATGACATGCTTTGCTCAGCCTATGGGATCCATATAAAAAACTCACACACATACACACACACAAATAGGTAAAAAAAACTTTTGAGTATCGTTGGCTCTTTTAGCAAAGCAAACAAGGGAATAAAGCCCGTTTTCTCATATGAAACTCTTTCTTACAGCTCATCGCTTTTACTCATTTTCTCTTTCTTCTACACATCCTCACAAACACGTCTGGAGCCTTTAAAAAAGCAGGAGACTGTAAGAAGCTGAGATTCTGATTTATGAAGCTATAATTATCACAGCATTAAGCGGTAACTTGTTGAAGTAGCTTAAAACTCAAGTACCTTTGTTTTAAAATATGTTTAAAGGACTTGATTTAAAAGATAGGGGCAAATTTTGTTTCTTCGCATGGAAATGATATCATTGTTTTCGTGCATAATTTTCTTCTATAAACCATAAAAATTTTCAATTGCGATATTGTTCCATGTATTTTTATTATTGTTTATTTACTATTGTTTATTCTTTGAAAAAATATCACAGATTAGTATAAAAACGCGTGCACGGTTTCCCACAGAGCAATCAAAAGAAGATTCGTTCAAGTGAAATTTTATTTTATTTGCTTTATAAAGCATAAAATCCACACCCACCGTTTGGAATCAACCAGACGACTGTATTGTATCTGCCAAAGAGAATTTATGACAACCCTTGAATAAGGCACATAAAATCTCCAGTCAGCAATTAAGCGATAAACACCATAAAAACTGACTATTATGCCATATAACTTTTCTAGCCAATTTTTAACACAAAAGATAAAAGACTACCGAAGATTGGACTTAATGGACTTGGAGAATTCGGTGTTTATTGCTGCACGGATTATGATAATCGGGTTTTTCGTCTATATGAAACAATTTTACCTAGTTCTTTAATAATTTAACATTACATGGGTTTATATGATAATAAAGACAAAACATATAAACGCATGAAATCATCGATTGCATCGATATGACATCGGGATGTTAGTTTGTTTATCTGTACTCATTAACATTATTAACAATAGTAAAAGTCTTATTGTTGTTTCAATAGCACCCACGTGAGCATGCCCGGTTGACAAATACAGCTGTCAATGTTATCCGACATCTATAGGCAATAAATAGCAAAATTTATTGTCAGGCGAAATTGAATAAATTTGTTAATTAAAATTCTTTCATCTTCTCGTAAAGTAAAACGTTATCTTTGTTCATTAACTGCCAATATGGGAATTTAGTCTAGGGACAATCGATGTGTCTCCAGAGACCTATTGCACCGTTTCCTCAATTCACGGCGGTATGCACGCCTGTTGTACCTGTTACGCTCATCCGAGTGATTTTCCCCTTCGATGGTAGACGATATCGAAACAGACAAACAAGATCAATTTGTATTCTGCCCTTCCACGATAAATTTCTTTTTTATTAGCCAAACATTTACACGGGAAGAAGAACGAACCACCTATTCTTCCTACGCCAACTAGCTCGTACAACTTTCGATAGCCGACGTTATCGAACAGGAGAATTGAAACATGTTGCAAAACTCTTTTACCGAAAGCATTAGAGCAATGCATGTTGGAACATGACATGACAAAGTGCTCCCACTATTTTTATCAGTTGAATTCTGTGTTGCAGACAAATTTATAGCCCCTGCATCACGTGACCAACACACATTATCGATTGCGAGGCTAATCTTGAGTAGCAAATTTCGTGAAGAAGAAAGAAGAAAAGCTCTTTTCTCGCCTTCGCTTCGTATGCCTCAATTCGATACTTTGCTCCATTCGATACGAGGAGTTTCGTTCGTCCACATTAAAGAACACGGTCAAGCCTTCGTTTTACCTAAAAATATGTTTGGCTACTGGAATAATGTTTACCACTACAGCTGGCTGCTCTTTCTTCCCTAGCTTAAGGGTAACAGTTCAGATAGATTTGAAGCACCAGACTTATCGTAGTAGAAAACCGGTACCAACACCACTGCATCGCTTAAAGAACGCTTCCAAGCAGACTTATAAAGTACATAAGGCCAAGATGAAACAAAAAGACACCAAACTTTAATGCAGCCGGCTAAAGTGCAAGTTCTTTTCCGTTTTCACTACCTACCAGACGCCACGCCTTCCTGGCAATCAATTACAAGCAAATCAATTCCGGGAGAAACACGAGATGTAAAGTAAACAAAAGTATCCGAGTATGCTAATTTGCAAGGGCCAGGCTAAACGACTGCATATTTGAGTGGCACATGTTTTGCGCCGGTGCACTGTTCACATACCTGGGGCATGCCTGGAGCATATGCTTGATTAATGATAATAGATGTCAGTGCTCAGCAGATACATTATCTTGATATGATCTAGATTGACAATACAATGATCAATGAAGGAAAATATTTAGCGTACTGCTGTTATTTGTTCCATAAATAATACGGGACGTGAAAATATAAACTCAAAGTGATTTATTTTTTATTCAATTTTGTTACTTATAAACAGATACCTATTGTGTTGTTGTTGTTTCTCTTTATGTGTTCATAGATCATGAACAGCTAACACAAATGCGAAACACATACAAATGTTTTAACTAATAAATTAGCAACACCGACAAATGGATTATGGTAAAATCAACTAAAAAATTATCAGTTTTAAAGATTCAAGACTGATAACTTTAAGTAGACATAAATCAATTATAAATCGATTAACGCATGCGTTAGCTGTCATCAGTGTCGTTGTACCCATGCCATACGGTTATTATTTTGCAATTAGTCTTCATGCAGTCGAAACGTTGTATTTTTGCTCTTTTTTGTAAATTTTAGAGCTCCGTGAATGGTCAGTAAAGATATTTTATGTTACAGTTATTAACGGGATCTCCGTAAGTGCATTTAAATTAAAATAACATAAAAACTCGCTGCAGTAAGTTATTTAAAAAATTACTGCCACTAATCTTCATATATATGCAGCAAATACCATACATGAAACATGTGAGTTTTTTGAAAAGCTAAATCGCATCGTAGCATGTGGCAATAGCTCATAAGCTGCACAAGAAGATATGCGAAGCGGAAAATAATTTGCACACACTCAATTTTTGAGTACCCTCGGAGAGAGGGAGTAAAATTTGTAGGCAAGAGAAAAGCCAATGAAATTTACAATACAAGACCAAAAAAACACCAACCACTCACTCCATGGTTGACCACCATCCGCGGCACGGAGTGTTGCAAGATAAATCTTGACACGGCGTGCCGCCCATAGTCAGATCCGCTAACAAATCACCTATGAGACTTTCCGAGCTCTCGCGCTTGTACTCTCCAATAGTTTGCTGGTGGCACATCCGTCGGACCATCGACGAAACATCGAGCCGTTTGGAATGAGCTATGTTCGCTATACTCTGGTTTTCCTTCGTCAACATTAGCAACGCACCGTGTACACAAATGACCAATCGAAACATTCGCACAGACGCATGGTGTCGCAGACACCACATATGTGTTGTCATATAAAATAACCACATCAATCATTCTGCACAAGAAGTATCTTTCTCTTTCCACTTGTTTACGCTGGCGGAACAGTAGGATTTAAATTGAGTTGACGAGGCTTGACTTGGCAATCATATATGGCCATTGAAAAATACAATCGATGAATGCCATTGTTTGCCTGAATCACCCTTCCTTGAGATTAAGAGAAATAGAGAAAATTTGTCAAGCCGCATAAAGCTGTCAACGGGATGTGGCGGGTGTTACCTGGGCGAAAGACGGCAACGTTTGTTTAGCATACGCCAAAGCAAAAGGAAAGTACACTCAGCAAACACATTTGCAAATTGACGCTCACAGCGTTTCGAAATGCATGTGCTTCCTAAATCATCTGCATAGCAAACGTTTGCAAATATTATCGCAATTGTTCAACGTAATGCACCGGACGCACAATGCCATCGCTTGAGTCTATGTTATGCGTAATGTGTTGCTGTAATATTGAATGTGTGTTTGCTCAAGAGCAGTTCTGCAAAAATATGTCGTACCAAACCGATATACATGGCGGAGTTGAATATGTAAGATCATAAACAAAAAAATATATATATATATCGCTTGTCACGAGTTCCGCTTGTTTATAAACATACATACAAGCGTCAGGAATGGTAAGATACTTAGAAATCAGGTTGACATTTATAATTGCAATATGCGTAAGTACGGATCGCTCCATCAAAGTTTGGAAATACATCTAAAAACAAACTTGTTCTTTTCTAAACTTGTTTTGCTCGGTTATCACCGGTGAAGATTGAGAAACTGTCCAATGCGACGATATTTGATATCAGCTAAAATTAGCTGCAATATTTATCTCTCCGGCAGAACCGCGAAGGTTGCATAAGGCCACCAACAAAGCAAAGAACAAACAAATAAAGCAGAGCCTACCTGATCTGGTAGGCTCTTTTTATTAATGAGGAAGAATTTATGCTTCCGTCGGAGATTTAGCTATTCCACTCCAACCGGTTAATGTGAATCCAAGATAAAGGCGCATTTTTCTAAAAAAGGTGTCTGAGAGCCATATGAAGAACCGGGCCGCTATGGACTAAAATTTTCAGCGCGATGTTAATGTGGTGTCATTAACTGGGCTACGTTCGGTCTAATCCAATCGTCGGCATCAATACATAAGAATAGTTAGAAAAGAAAATTGCTCTTTTATGGCGCCGGTGCATCAAACATACAGCGTTCGAATGTGCTTGATGTTACCGTTTCTTTTCTTTCTTTTTAATTATACTTCATTTGTTTGGGCTAGTGCTGGCTTCCAATGATTTATGCAGATGCCCGTGGACAAACGGTTGGAGTTACGTGGACTAAAACTCGTTCACGATTTGGTTTGAGGAGGAATAGAAACAAATTTCATTCATAATTTGCTAGCTTATTCTTCAATTTTATTAATTCAATTTTAAACTCACACCTAATTCCGTTTATTTCGTTTGTAAAGAAACAAAAAAATAACGAGAACAGAAGGAAACACAGCGCTTTTTTCTGCGCTTTATGATTCAATCAGCACCTACACAGAGCGAAAACTGCCGTGCACAAATCGGTAATCGGTGTAAATGGTTCGTTTCGGTGTAGGATTTCTTAATTCTGTTCTCCTCGTGTTGCTATCTAAGCTGAATTCCAAAGTTCAATGAATCAATTACAGTTTCGCACCTTCATTCACACGAAAATAACCTATGCAGCTAACTATACGTGGAATAACAAAACACTTACAACACCGATGTATATAATTTCTGCGTGCTCAAAATTTTTCACGGCTAACACAACCCGGGAGGAGCTTTACTTATGCAATGCTATGCAAATTTTCGCACAGTAACAGACTACGAACTGTGACTGTGAAAAAGACTCAAAATCCGTCCAAAGGTCGGTTTGCTGCCACCAAATAAAAGCTTGTTTGCGCTTCCTTCCGCATCGTTGCGCTTTTAATAAAATCCGAGCTCTCGACCGAAAAGCAAAACCGAATAGATTGTGCTGATTGAATTCGTTTTTCGAACAGGTCATCGTGCACAACTTCTTCGCCCAAACGGCAAATGTTAGTTCAACGATATTGTACTCTCAATCTGAAAAAAAATCCAAATTCACAAAAAAAATAAACATAACAATATGTATCACACAGTTTGGGAGCGGGAGCGATGATCAATGATACATTAAATCAATTCAATTACATTGAAATTAAGCAATGCATATAACACATTTCCAAACAGAAACATACAAAAATAAGGTTGTAAAATGAGTTTTAAAATGCATGAGCTCACTGCCAGCTGCTTTTCGGGCATGTATTTCGCAACATTATTTAACATTAGTCATGTAGTGCCTGGCACTGAAACGCACGAATCATGCGACACTAAGTCACTATCGACTGTTCCGACGTTTTAAATCAAGTGATCAATAACTGGACAAACCTATTTCATGTTCATTCAACGTTCGTTCTCAGCATCGGTAAGGTGGGATGGTTCATTTGCATACTTGTGAAATACGTCGCTGATCAAATCTTCCTATTTAGATCACGGTGAGTTTATGTTTTAACTTTGGCTTTGGGCAATGGAATTCCTCAGCTACAAAAAAGCACACACACACACGCGCGCTCCAAAAAAAAAAAATCTGTGGGATGCTAAAGCCGACATTATTTACATACTTGTTAATACACACGCTTGTAGAATTATTTTATTCTTCTTACATGCAAAGACATTGATGCTGGATGCCCTGTGTCTCATTCAGTGCAGAGCCAAAAAAAACAATAAATCGTATTCATTCTACACGTTGTGTGACAAGATATAAAACAACGAAAAAAATAAAGTGAATACGAAGGGAAGAATATGGGATAATTAAATTTGGTCCTCTTCCTGTTTTTTTTTATCTCCCCGTTTCGTTTCCTTCCCACACCCTGCTGCCTTCTGCGAATACGTTTTCGGATGAACCAATTTTACCCGAAACACATTATTTAAATATTCAGCCAGTTTCAAAACCTTCCTCAACGAAACACCATCGAACAGGATTAGTGGAACCGATGTGATGGTACGACGACGACCACCACCACAATATCGTCTTCGGTCAGGTTAGTCGTTTCCTCGTGTTAGAGATAAGCGACCGATGCTATGCAACACAGCCGCGCTTTCAAAAGCTTCGTATCGTTTAGGCTGCGGACTAAATGATCGGACCGACTGCTAGCACGTTATAATACTTTTTTTTCTCGAACAACGGAAACAGCTGCTGCGAATCGCAGTGTTTTTTTTTCTTGTATAGTTGTGAAAGATTTCATTTTAAAACACATCTCTATGAAACCATGTACATTCTCATGCATAGAAATAAGCAACGAATAACGTATATGCCAGCTTGCCACCAAGCGACACAATTTGGTGGTAAAATGTTTCGCTTCATGTGCGTGCAGTTTTTCTATGAAGTTTCTCTTCAACAAGCAGCACCGGTAAAAGTGCCATTGAGCACAAGAGATGTCACGAATCGGCTGGGAGGGATAAGCATACTTTGCTGTAAGTTTAAGTATTTTCTGTTGGGTTTCTTTTAGCCCAAAACAAAGATGTACGGAACACAAAAGCGCACCTCTACAGTCAAGAAAGTAAGCAAATACGAAAATACGAGAACAGTGTAGTTTGTAAATAAAATCACCAGAAATTCGCTCAACAGAATCGTTTGTGTAAAAAAAGTCATAACTTACAGATGAGTTTAATGTTAACAGCAACAAAAAAATGGATAGAGTTGAATAGAACATTAACATACAGTTCTTTTCGGGCCTTTCGGCTATGCTGTGAGAATTGTCCGCGTAGATGTTACTATCATCGTGCTCAATGAAACGCCTTTTTGTGAATACTCACACCGGATTCAATTCATATACAGTGAAATCGATTGAATAGATTATCTGTCCAAAATTGATTATTTGGAGACTGCAATAATGAAATTTATATTATCATTTGAAGGGGTGCTGCTTTCTATTGAACCCACAAAGAGGGGTGAACGTATAAAAGGACGATGGTGAACACTGAAAATGAACAACGATATGAGCACGTCGATACCACGTGCTCGAGATTCCCACTTACGTATTAGTGTGAGGGTGAGGATAAAAGAAAGAATGATTTATTCCCTTTTCTCAATATTTAAAAGGTATTATAGTCGATTATGCATAAATTATTACAATACTTTAATTTCCCGGTACTGTATAGTGGTTCAGTGCAAGAAGAAGATAATATGAAATACTTCAACTTTTAAAGAAAGGTTGAAAACTTAAAAGAAATATAAAACACAGCATTATATAATTCAACAGCATGTTGGGTTTGAGCGAGTTTCGAACCTACAACGCACCAGACACCGAACGTTTTTCACATCGTCAGTATTGCTCGGTAAAACCGGTCAAGATAGGCACTCTTCGCGTGATTGGACGATACGTTGATTCCTTAGGCTGCCAGTGTACGAGGGTAGCTCAAGAAGAAGCTATTAGACAGCGGCATTAGCGACCGGTGGTATGGATCAATAGGCGGAGATAACATCTCAGCCGATTAGCATACTCAACCTCCAACGACTTTCGGCCAATCGGTGGTATCAGCTATGCTTCTATGCTTTGCTTCGCTACTCTGCACTGCTCTGCTCTGCTCTGCTCTGGTCTGCTCTGCTCTGTTACTGCTCTGCTCAACCCCACGCTTCCACCTCGGGGACACTGTTTGGGTAGCCGGTACACTTGCGTTGCTGATCGACAAATGATTCAAATCAATTCTCCCCAATCGAATATTCATAAGCTCGTTGCTAACGTGACGTGTGAAAATATCAAACCGATTTTGATCCATTGGTCTCAGGGTGAAGATTCTCCAAGATTATGATCATGTTGAAAATATACACCAATTTACCTTTCAGCACCGTCATTACTCTTCGATATATCAACCTCCTCTTCAAGGTTCAACGTGGCAATGTAGTGACCTACTATATTTACCGTTTTCGTTCCAAACCCATGCGACACGTTGCATAGAACGCCGTTGATGAGTTTAAATTGTAGCATTTTTTTATCATATAAATGACCAGTTTTGCCTGCAGAATATCGTAACTTATTTTTGATTTCATACACATGTTCCCACTCTTTTGTTATCGTTCAGTCGAGAGCCGGCAGTCGACGTTTGCGCTTTCGGTTTGCTATAACCACTCAGGATAAAAACACATTAATTTCACACCCAGCTAGGCAAATGCTCACGTATTTCATCTTTTCATCTTTGGTGCTCATCATTTCGCACTAGCATCTTAACGTGGGAGCCGCATCGCATTGGGTCCTTGTCTATTTTTTGAGTTTTCTTAAGCCCGTCGATTTGTTGGCGACATCGGAACGGACTGTTGCCGGCTTATTAAAGCAAACATGGAGACGCGCCACAACAATTTACATGCGTGACTCTTGTTCACATCGATCACGCCACGCCAGGGCTTCTGGAAAGCATTACGATTTTAACAGCACGTTGTAAATCTTTTTCAATTAAGTCCAAGATTCGAGGGAAGCATGAATCTGTGCTAACTTCGACAAATGCTTTAGAACAATTTCATTCTTCCTCTGATCCAGAGCTGATCCAAAACAATCATACAATAACCGGTAGTACAGTGTTCTTTCATTATATATATACATACATAACATTGTATAGTATTAAGAGAAATCGTATCGCTGGCCTTTGGACACATACCACAGACGCTAGCATGAGCGTATCTAGAGTGCCCCAACAAGAGCAGCTTATTTAGACTGCTAAGTTTTTGTAAAGCATAGCAGTTATTGATAAAACCAAACAAGATTGCTAAACTAACTAGCGCTCGTACCGAATCCCTGAGCAACGCGATGCCGCGCTACCATGGTGCAGGAAAGGGTGTGCCATAACGAGCACTCCTCCCAGACCCCACCTACTCACTGTTCGACACGTCCCCAGGAATGACCCTTTACGTCTGGTATCTATCTCGACCGACCCATTGAAGTAGCAAAATGAGACACTAATAAAATACATTCAATTAAATGTATTTTTCAATGTCGTTTGTATACTGCAAGAAACACGAAACAACGGTGAAATATATAACGCACAGGAGTAGATAGCGTCAGACACCAGGTTAGACGGAGTTCCCGGCCTGGGCTGCGTGCGTGCAATATCCATCGACCTTAGTGTAAGCGTAAGCGACGACAGGTGGGGAAGCATAGCATACCGCACAAATAGGCACGGGGAGGAATATGAACATCCTGCATTGAGTACGTGGAAGGCTCCGTTAGGTCGAGTGTTTCCGGAAAGGGTTGTCGTCGATCCACGGTGTCGGTTGCTTCACTATAACCGTATTCTTTTGGTATTAAGGGTCAGACAGACATGGAGTGACAGAGATACGTATAGAGAAAAGGAAGAAAAGCGAGA
>JXXB01018298.1:0-17484 GCA_000956275.1 Anopheles koliensis
ACCGATCGTTACAACAGCCGTAGCGGAGGAAAGGGCCGAAGGCAAGAAGCCACGTTCTGGCTTTGTTCAGGAAGCTTTACCACACACACGGGGGTGGACGCGCCTGCCTACCTGTGTGAGTGTGTGTGTGTGGGAGCTCCCCCTCAAGCGTGAGAAACACTACGAAGATTACGATCGTTGTGTTGCGTCTCCTCCGGGTCATTCTTCCGGCCAACAACAGAGAAGCAGCAGCAGCAAGAAAACGCGGTTGCTTTCGATCAAGAGCAAAAGCGAACCGAACGACGCGCCGATCCGGCTGAAAAGGGGTACGCAAACCGCCGAAAATAGGCAGCACCGCGCGGTGTGACAAGCTCGTTTTGACATTCGGTGCACGCTGTGCGTGTTGGTAAACAGTGGAGCTGGGTGGCACCAGAAGCGACGAACGTGTGCAAGTGTGCTCTTTTTTTTTCTTCTCCTGTGGTTGGATTGAGCGCGAGTGTTTTTCGTCCGGCAAAGAAACAACGGAACCGCGGAAAGGCAACAAAGAGACAGCAAACGAAACCGAGAGAGAGGGAGAGAGAGTGAAAGAGAGAAAACTCCACCCTCGCGCCTGCTGCTGGCGGACCATTTCTTGCTGCGTTTCTTCACCGCCCGTACATCGAACGTCATCCTCCAAAAAAAAAGCTGCCCGCACGGACTGGTCGCATTGTTTTACGTTTTTAAAGGCCCCAGGGTCTCGGGGCGGCCGCGAGCGAGAAAGAGAGATAGAGAGAGCGAGTGCGCTGTTATATATTTTTTTCCTTTCGTCCCCTGTTCGGTATCTTCGCTGCCTGCGTTCCTCGGTGCTTGTCATCTGCGTCGGGCCCGGCGTCCGGATCGCGTTCTCACGGTCTGAATATGCACCATAAGCCGGAGCGCGAGCCTCTCCCGGCAGCACCAGCACTAGTGGTAGCCTTAGTGACAGTGTGTCCATTTTCGGAAAAGACATAAGCGCGCCGCAGAGATTGTTTCTCGCCGTTTTTTTTGATACTTTGTTGTTGTTGTTGTTGGATTGTTTGGTGGAGCTTTGTTTGTCCCCGTTTCAAAGCCTCCAACTCGACACGGCGAGCCACGAGAAACAGTGCTCGCGTCCGGTTCAGCGTGGAGGAACCGGTGGCCCCTCTAGGGGAACAGTTGTTGCCGCAGGACGGCAGGACGATTACATTAACGCGTGTCGTACGTGCCTGTGATATTCGGTGCTGGCGGAGTCAAAGCACAAGCTCGTCTTCTCCGTCCACACGGAACAACACCACCCCCTTCCTCCCTTCACACGGGTTATCGAGCGGCGACAATTTCACGGTGAAACAAAATGAAAATACAGCGTCGACGATCGAACGAATGTAACGAACGACACCGTCACGATCATCACGACGACAAACAGCAGCAGCAGCAGCAGCATAAGAAACACCAGAAGCAGCAGCACCGACACCAGCGAGAACAACAGCGTCATTGTCTAGCCACCAACTGCTGCGGTCGCAGTTGGCAGGACGCCTGCAAGACATACCGGCGCGCCAGCCCACTGCTGCTCCCCGTCGGGTGCGGGCACAATAATCAGCGGCTGCACCAGCAGCAGCCTGTGAGCAGCCGCCGGACTAAGTGAGCGAGTGGAGCCGAACATCGCCAATTGATTAGTAATTGTTTTCGCCGCCGCCGGACGACGCAAGTGAAACATTTTGTGCGTACCACCACCAGGTGGTGACACCCGGGAATCAACCGCCGCGCCCGGTGCAAGGTTGCTCTTTCCCTGGTCCCTCTCCCCCCACGTGTGTTCTCCGTTCTGTTGTGCATCGTGTATATCTGTACCGTATGTGTGTGAGTGAGTGAGATGTGAGCGAGTGGTTAATAATCCATCGTCCTCCTCCCGCCCTTGTACGCACCAGGTGGTTCTGTTTACGGCGGCCGCATCAGCTCTCAACCTTCCCCGATCAAACAAGAAAAAAAAAAAAGAAACGACAAGAAAAAGTCAACGAAGAGAGAACGTCGTGTGCCTCTACCACGCGTGTGCCTTACCGTATTTCGTATAAATCCACCCCTCAATTCGGCCCACCCTTTTGGGGGCGACATTCGATCCGCGATCGAGCGTCGCGTCGTGTCCTGTAACCTGCTGCTTATTAGCGAAAGAAATAGTGTGCAAGCGAGCGAGAAGAGAGACACCGAAATAATCGGGCACAAAAGGGTGGAGCGAGCAAAGCGAGTGTGAACTTTTTTTTGTGAAGTGACGCGCGGAAGAGTGTGCGTGTGTGTTTGTGCGAGCCTTATTAGGCGATCGTGTGTGTTTTTTTTCTCCTTTTTGTTTTGTGAGCGTCTGTTCTTTCGGTTATTGTGCTGTCGTGTGTACGATCGGCTCCCTCACACGATCAACCCTACCCCCGCGCCGAAGAAGGACATCAATCGGGTCAAACAACCCTCTCGGCCCTTTTCATCGATCAACAGGTGCGCGCCCTTCGCTACGCGCGCGAGTCTGAGGACGAAGAGCAGGAGCAGTTGTTAGCACCGCGACAGCCGCGGGCGCGTGCTGCGATCGAATTTCCATCAAACCGGGAAGGGAAAAGCGGCGGAGCGACGATCGAATTCGGCTCCCTTGCGAGAGCCCATTGGCCTGTTTCTTCGCCCACGGAGGTAAGCGTCACATCTGCGGCGAGGATTAAAGCTGCAGCTGATGTGGTGGTGTCACGTTCGCTTGTTGCGGTACGAAAAGAGCAGACTACAGAAAAAAAGCTAGCTGTCATCAAGTAAAACAACATTTGTTTACCGTCCAGTAGCCGCTTTGACAGGACACTTGCAGGGTTTCTCTGCTTCATTTCTAGCGATGAAACTAATCACATGCGGGAGATGAATTTTGAAAAGGAAACAGATTGCAAATCGCCACATAACAGTTGGCTAACTTCAGGGAGGAAACAAATCTAGTATATTTAATCAATTTAAAAAGCGATACAAATATAAAAAAATGATGAAGTAGGTGAAAATAAAGCAGGGAGTATCGTGCAAACCTGAGCATGTAAAATGGTAACGAGAATTTTACTCGAATACATTGTTTTCGTTTGTTTTCATCTGCTTTGCTGAGTGTACAACGTTGTAACAGAAGCAGGTATCTTAGCTAGGAAAAAGTTGATCACTGCTTTATTATTTAACTATTTCCCAATCGCTTTCTATCAACATCAACACACGCCCTCCACACCATCAAACACGCAAAATTACAACAGCAGCAAAAAAAAAGACTAACCGTTTTCTCGATTCTCTCCTTTCTGTTTTGCAGGGCGTGAGGAAAACCGTATCCCCTACCAGCGAAGGGTGTACGCTTACACACACACACACCGCCCGACGACGCGAAGAAGGACGGGTGTACCTCCCCGGTTCCTCCTTCCGTGCATGATACCTCCGGCCCCCCAAACAAACACACACACTTGGGAGCAATGAAATCAAGTGCAGTAAAATTTTGTGCTATACTACTAATTATGCTGTCATCAGTTGTGGTCCACACAGGTAAGCTTGGCGCGGGAAAGGGAAGCGACTTTTCGATTGTTGCAAGTTGAGCGACGCTGGTCTGTCTGGCGGTTTCGCGCAGCTAGTGGTGAAATCCACGCGCGACTGATCTGCGGCTGGTTCTTCTGCAACGGGCACTGCCCTCCCACACTCTCCCCTCCTCCCATCACCGCACCGGCCGCAGCGAAAAGAAAGGGAGCCATGCTTTAGCTCCAATTGCGGCTCTGCTGACTCCTAATTGGAGTGGGAGCGAAGTTTTCTTATTAAATTTAAAAAATATATAAATGGAAATATCGGTGCTACCAGAGGGAGGGAAAGAGAAGGAGCGAGTGAGTGAGCTTGTAATGCTCCATATTCAGTTTTTCGGTGGGCTCGTAGCGGCTGCGCCTAATAGCGCCTCATTTCAATCGGTCCCGGGGATTTTTATTCTCCGGTGGCGCTGCGCTGTGCTTGTTTCCGCCGCCATTGATCTTGCAGATTAATTAACGGTAGAAAGTGAGGGCCGGTTGCGAAGGGCCGGCCCGCACTGGAAACCATCGCGCAAGTGCAGAAAGATTTTAATTGGAAGAAATTCGGTTCGGTTTTCGGCTGCCAAACAATGGTCACCAATATTGTTTTGTGGTTCCCTCACACCCCGCACGCCAGGAAAGGGGAGGGCCCACCGGTGAAAGATGAGCTTTCTTTGCGCTGGTGGCAATCTAATTATCCATCTCAAAATTCCGATAAGCGGCACGCGCGGGCGGGAGAGTGGTGAAGAAATGTCTGGTCAGAAAGAATTACACAAACCCGGGAATGAAAAGGCTTTCGGGTGCCGGTCAACCGATCGACCGGGGGCGGGAGGGAACCGCAATCAACATAATTACCGCTGCACTTGCTACGATTCTTCCACGCAACATCGGAGATTGTGATTTCGTTTCCCCCTTTTGCCGGTGACAACCCCCTGCACGGATCGACACAATAATGAAATCGTGGGAATGCAGACGCCTCTGGGAATGTCTGTCGATCGCGTTTGCGGATGTTCGCCCGTGTTCGTAAAGATGGGTTTGTGATCTCTTCCTTCAAATTGTGCTGAAAATTTAAAATAATAAATATAATAATATCGGTTAAACTCTATCTGTCAACCTATTTGACCCGTGGAGTGAATAGTATAAACGTTCGTTCAAAAAGAAAGCGAAAATTTTTAGGGAAAAATTTATTAAAAGAATACCCACTAATGCTTCTCTCTCATTCTTCCTTCCATTGCAGACTGCTGTTCTAGCAGATCGATGCCAAAATCAAGACCCCGGCCAGTGTCACACTTTCGCGGTGTGATGACATCCGCCACCACCACCTTCACGGTCATCCGGCCGGACGCGTCCTCCTCCTCGTCGGCGACGAACGGCAGGGACACAGCACCGCCCGACGAAGGCGGCGGCGGCGACGACGGGCTCGATGGATGCGCGCGGTGGTACGGGCGGCAGCGCCGCCGGCGGTCTCGGCCGTGGTATCAGCACACCCTCCAACACCGGCACCGACGGGCAGGCGGTCGCGGCCGACGGTGGCCGCGGGCGCGGCAACGAGAAGGATCAGCTGCTGATGCGCATGGGCAAGTGCACGCAGCTGTTCGAGGAGAACTACTGCCTGAACGGTGGCAAGTGCTACAACTTCACGATCGCCAACTCGACCATGCCGACGTGCGAGTGCGCGGACGGCTTCATGGGTGAACGATGTGAGTCAAAGTACCTGGATGGGACCTACCTGAGCATGCGCAAGCCGAAGATACACATCGAGACGGCGAGCATGTATTACGGGGCATTTCTTGCCATGATGGTAGTGCTAGCTGTGTTCTACTATCTGCACTGGCTCAACCATTGCCGCTAGCTGGCGGCGGCCCGGGTGGCGGGTAGTGTTAGGGCCCCGTATTGCCCTATTTACCTCCCGCACCTGTGCTCGCCTGCCCTGCTGCTTCACGCGACGATCGGTTTCGAAGCCAAACCTCGTAATTGGTATGTCCCATCCTACCCAGCAAACAGAGAACAAATCGGCTCGGCGTAGCGCGCCCGCGCGCTCTCGAAACACAGCGGACAGTTCAGCTCGAAATGTCATGTCAGGCGAAGGTTGTTAGGAGATTTTTGGGAAGGGGTTTTTTTTTGGGAGGCAGTAGGAAAAGGACGCCCGGAGCGAAATGAAAGTTTCGCCTGCGTATGTTAACGTAACATTCTCAAAAGCAAAGCAAACAAGGCAATCAAGCGCTAGAAAACGCTCTGTCATCCGTCACAGGTTAATAGTATTATGTAGCGCTTTACTCAAACACATACACACACAGAGAACGAGAGAGTGAGAGAGTATACATAAAACGCAGCTGTGAAATATTAGCGAGTTAAGCCGGAAGAAAGGTGAAAAAGGTCCAGTAATACAGGCAGCGGCGCCAACGACGATGGGCACGGTCGGGAGCGTTGTGGAATCGAATTAAGGTTCTAACGTAATATTAACACACGCATACACTCGTTTCTATGTAAGATGTAGGCTTAAGCAGTTCAGTGCCTCTACTGTGCGTTGTAGATAGATTGAAGTTTAGCTTAGTAAGTAGCCGACGACCACTTATGACGAATCAATTTCTGTACTCCCACCCCGTTTTGTCCCCCTTTTCTGATTCCGCCACCACCACCGCCCTACAACACCATGTTGTAGCGAGCCTCGAAATCGCGAACAAGCGAGCCAAATTTTTGCAAAGCGATTTTGCCACCGTGTTCAGCAAGCAAAACAAAATACAAACCTTTATATCCTTACGTACAATCGCACTCACGCTTTGTGGATGAGCGCTTTTGCACACTTATCCGGAGATTGTACAGGGGGTGTTCTTTCCACCAATTGCAGCGAAAAGAGAGAAAGAGAGAGAGCAAGACTTCACTCATTTGTTACTCTTTTGTTTTCTACTTCGGCTACAAGTCTTTCGAATAAAGTAAAAAAATATTAGGCAATTAGTCTCATACTCGAGCAAGCAATACTCCATCCCTCCAAACCCCCACCCCCGCTCCTCCCTCACATCGTTTGTGCCCTTGTTTTATAATGCAGCGCCAGTATGAGGATAACGGAGAGCCGGTCGGGGGTTGTCCGGATAACATTCCAAATGTGATTGTGATTTTGTCGGACGCGTTTTTTTTTCTTCTTCCTGATTTTATTTGTGCGTAACTAAAGTACTCGCGGGATGAGAGAGAGAGAGAAAGAGAGCAAAAGAAGGAGCTCCTAGAACACGTAAAAAAATATTACGCTGCCACAATCGAATTTATGGCGATGGTTTTTTTTTATGTACGAAGAATTAAAATTATAAAAAGTAGGCTTTAAATATTTACACCCACAAACACACTCGTATACTCGGGAGGAAAAACGCAGCTTGCTTTTTTATGTCTCCACTCCTCTCTCTCTATCCCTCTTAATATTTTGTTTTGTTCACATTTGGAACTAGAAATTGGTTAGTTTTAAATAAGAATGAAAAGGAGCCACTAGTATTAGTGGCGGATGCTACTTTCCAGGATTTAATAGAGTACGTTTTAGTACTTGTCGAATGTGCTCTCTCTCACTCTTCCCCCTTTTCCGGGTTTATTCGGCAGTGGGAAGAAAACATCACATAATCCACAAATCCACATACACACCGTTTGAGGTTCATTTAGCTCATTATTTTCTCGTCCCCATAAGACTTTCGGCTCACACATTTAAAACCGTTTCTCTACCTAAGCTCTCTATCACGAGATAATTTAGTTACTTTTAAGGGCGTTTTTTTTGTTTCTTCCTTTTTTAATTGGTGTCCCAAAACCTGCTCTGTCTGGTTCCGGAATGATGTAGTGTTTGTGGAACTATTTGAGCCTTACATGACAACTAAGCAACTGGCGTTCGAGAAAGGGAGAGAAAGAGTGAGAGCGAGAGAAGAAGAGTGTGTTTGTGGGAGTAATAGATAAGGGAAACGTAATTTGAGAAGCAAAAACAAACACCAGAAGAAGACTTAATGATCTTTTGCGCCACACCATCCCGGTGATGGTGTCAGAGGAACCCCGAAAAGCATCAGTATTATTCTAAACGATATACAAAACGGCGCGAACTCACGCTTGAGCCAGAAATCGGGAAGCGAACAAACAAACGAAAAAAGCAGACAGCGAATACTAAAAGAAATACTTAAAATCGTTTGGTTTTTTGTGCTTTTAAATGCAAACTTTCGCCGCGAGCCAGAGAGTGTCGAATGGCGGAAGTAAATGCAGCGACAAATAACAGAGCAGCCCGCCCGGACGAATTAGAATAATGCCATAAAAGATGTGTGCGTTTTTTTCTTGTTGTGGCGGATTTTGTTGTTGTTATTGCGCCTTTGCTGGTGAGCGAAGAGAGAGGCAATTGTGGATCGATCACTATATGCATCATCTGCTCTAGAAGCGTACGCAGAAGAGGAAGGATAAGCGCCTTAAAGCGAAGGAGAAGCTAACGAAAGCTGGCAAGTGACAATTGTGATGGGAGGGAAGGATGCGGGATATTTATTACAGCGACATTTACCCTACTGTTGGTGTGCCTTTCGATGCCTTTCCCTGTCCATCCCGAGAGGGCAGCAGATGATAAAAAAACGTTTTATGAAGTATACATATAATTTATCGTACATATTATACACCCACACAAACCGCGAATACGCGCGTAAAAGATTAACTAAAGTGTTGTGAAAGCGAACGCGCGCCCGCGTGCGAATTAAAAACGGTGAGCGAAAGGGGAAGAAGGGAAGGGCAGATAGTGGAAAAAAAAAAGAAAGCATACACATGAATTGTCAACGTTTGGTTCCTATCAAATTTAAGTTTAAAGCTAAGACGACTTTAATGTACTATTTCTCTCTCTCACGGCGCCTTACCCCCTTCACTTGTTGTATCGTTGAAGCGAATCGCGGAATCTACCTTTTATATAATGGCGGCCCCCGTCCCGCTCTCTCACCCTCGTGTATAATGTATATTCGGTATTATGAACTATTTTCACACAAACCAACACAACCCTCCCCCATCCCCCTTCCGGTGGCGACAATAAAGTGTATCGAAAAACGAAACAATATCAAGCAATCGAACGATATCGCGATGTATCGTAGTTGCAGATGAAAAATTGCGTTTCAGGTGTTTTTTTTTCTCACCCTTTTTTCAGACCACTTTCCCGGGCAAGAGGTAAGTTTGTTTTGCACTTGATGATGAAATGTTGTCGAGCTAGAAATGGAATTAAATCATTATTCCATTCTATGCTATATTTTTCTCATGCATTTTCGTTCGCCGTACGAATAATAATGAAACGAAATAACTAGCAGTCTTTAGCGAAACTTTTTCAATCTTTATTGCGCTTCGATCGTTTGTTAACGTTTTGTTTCTCTATATGGATATTTCCTTTTCTCGCGTCGACTCCTGGTCATCCCAAACAAACCAAAAAAATACGGGGACACGAGTGCGAGGGATCTAGGGAGGGATGATAGAAAGGCAGAGAGCGTTTCATACAATTTTCGCCAATCGTACTGACTCCCCCGCCGCTTTCTAGCACTCCATTCTCCCGTACAAAAATAAACGATAAATATGTTTAATAATAATTATAATGCCGCTGTGCGCGCAATCTGCCCTAAGCTTTACTCTTTCCGCTCTAATAGAACAATAATAGAAGTAACACATGGCGCTGTTTCTTTGTTTTCACCACCCACGCAGTTACAGTTGGGTACTCGGTTTCGCAACAACAATCAGTAAACAGGACAAACAAACAACTGTTGTGTGTGCGCGTGCGCAACAACGTCCTGTTTCCTTCCTTCCACTATGTGCCCTTCCCCTATCCGTTGCATTCTATCCTTAACAAATGGTTTAAGTGTAATGAATTTGTGCGGGCGCGCGTGCGCGCGCTCCCGCTCACAGTGTTGTATCGTCGTCTTACGTCCTCCTCCGTTGTACAAATCATATTTGTTCTCGCTACGTGCCTCGGGGTCGGTACGCGCATCTTCCGTGTCCGGAACGATTTTTTGTAGTAACGAAAGTGAAAAGCAAATGCAAAGAATAATACCGCCACCCTGGGTAATATAGTCGTCGATGAAAAATTGAAACGGAAAAAAAACAATGATTAAATGAGTTCGCGAGTTCGCTAACTAAGTCGAAGTGTTGTTGTTAAGTAGTAATTCCGTGAAAGAGGATGCAACTTCAAAAACCAAACGCGGCTTTTACGTGTTAAAAAGACAATCGAAGATAAAAAAGAAAAGGAAGAGGATGAGAAATCATATGTCGCAAGGCGCGTTCTCCTCCGCGGCTCAGTTGTCGTCTAGCTCCTCGTACACGTCGTTGTCGTCGTGCGGTTGCGGTTCCAGTTCGATCTCGTACGGCATCGGTGGCGCGTCCTCATCGTCATACTCCCAGTTCTGCTCCCGTGCAGACGCCCGACCGCTGGCATATGGTACGACGGTCCCGGTGCCGAAGATGCGGTTCGCCTGCATCAGAAACACCTCCAGCCCGTGCGAGTTGGTCGCGATCCGGTTGTAGACCAGATGCATCAAGATGTTGGAGCGCCGCTCGAAGCCGACGTACAGCAGCAGGCCGAGGAGCGCGCACCGGAACCGGTACGGCGACTCGAGCTGCAACTGGTCGTCGAGCTGGTAGTAGGTGGTGATGAGGTCGCGGATCTGGTTCAGCACATGCTGGCGCCAGTCGCTCACGCTCGTGGTGCCGCCGGCTCGAAACTCGCACGGCGCCAACGGCTCGTGGGCGATGAAGCGCCCGTGCGTGACCTGCTTCCGCACGCAGTTTTCCAGCGCTTGGCAGAGCCCGTGGCGGAAGTTTTCGCCCTTGGCGGACGTGAACAGCGACACGACCATGTTCTGGAGCTGGCCCGGTATCTCGGTGCGGAAGTCGTGCAGCTGGGCGTAGCAGCGGGCGGCCATCGTGCGCACCTTTTCGTTCTCGTGCCGGAGCAGGTGCCAGATGATCGCGCGGAAGTTGAGCACGAGCGAACGCTCGCACTGCTGGTACGCCCGGTACTCCACCTTCGACAGCAGCTCGAGCACGAGCAGTATGAAGGGGGTCGTCCGGTTGTAGCGGTTGCTGTCGCGCCCACCGTTCACGATGCGCTGCAGCTTGAGCACGGCGTACCCGAGCGTGGCCGGCAGCTTGCGCAGGATCTCGTCGAGCGACACGGCCACCGGGGGCCAGTCGCAGTGCGGGTCGCGGTACTGCTGCGGCTGGCCGGTCAGCTTTAACAGGCAGGACGCGTACAGCTGGACGGACGCGTTCCGCACCTCAAAGTCCGGGTGGTTGAAGTGCGTCAGCCCCATCAGCAGCATATCGTCGATCTGCGGCAGTATCGCGTCGCTGAGCGACGACTCCCGTGCCAGCAGGTTCAGCTGGTGCAGCTCCAGCACCCCGACCAGACCCTCCTCGCAGTCGAACCCGCGCACCCTATCCGTCAGCTCCCTCTCCACCACCGTGCACGTCTTCGCACCGAGCTCGACGTGCTCGTCGAGGAAGATCCGCATCAGCGAACCGTCCAGCACGCCCCCGCCCTCGATCTCGCTCCGGATGCAGCAGTGGATCGCCCACAGGTAGCCCCGGTACCGCCGGAAATCGTTCCCGGTCAGCTTGTGCTCCTTCAGGCAGTTCCGGAAGAAGCCCTCGAACATCACAACGATGTTGCGCGTGCGTACGAAGCGCTCGCCGCGCGTTTCGCTCGGAGCATCGGTCGTGCCCACCGACAGGACGGTCTGCCGGAGCTTCGTGATGCGGCGCGCGATCCGCCCGAGACTGGTGCCGGCCGCCTCGATCGCACCCCGATGGCAGCACTGGATCGTGATATTGAACAGGTGCTGCAGATACTCGGCGATCCGGACGAGGTACGGTTTGTCTTTCGCACCGTCCAGATACTGATCCACCATCCACAGGGCGCAGCACTCGAGTGCAGTCGCCGTCGACTGGGGAGCGGGAAAAAAAAATGGCCAAAAATTAGTTTAAAATGTTTTAAAATGTTACACACACGGGATGGGGAGGAAAAAAGAGAACGCTTTCTTACCCGCACCGCCTTCCAGAGTGCTCTCATCAAGCACCGTCTCGCGAGTGCAACCTGGGCGGAGGACGGGTCCGTCTCCTGGGTGCGATATTCGTCGTTCCACAACTCGGACTTATCCAGCAGCATCTGCAGGCTTTGCTCCATGATGCTGAAGCTGGTCCCGGTGTAGGCCGATTCGCCCGGGTCTTTGGCGGCGTTCAGCAATTTGAGCACGAGCTCGA
This sequence comes from Anopheles koliensis, assembly GCA_000956275.1. NCBI lineage: Eukaryota > Metazoa > Arthropoda > Insecta > Diptera > Culicidae > Anopheles > Anopheles koliensis. Next base: position 11,739 of record JXXB01018298.1, read on the forward strand.
TCACGAGCACCACGCAGCGGAGGGCGGACCATATGTCCAGCTGCTTCATCACCTCCGGCGAACGGTCCGGCTCCCCGAACACGATCTCCGTCAACCGGTCGACCAGCCGGTACAGCTGGGTGTTCGGATCGTTCTCCTCCTCGAGCGTGGCAGCGTAGAAATCCTCCTGGTGGGCCACGATCGCGGCCCGCAGCCGGCGCAACGTGTCGTTCAGCATCGCGGTCAGCACCTGGCCAAGCTCGGTCGGATCGTTCCGGGAGAACAGCTCGCCGAGGCGGCCCTGGAGCGCTGGGTCGAAGTTGTAGGCGTACCCCTTGTTGTAAAGCATCTGCAGCGTGATCGTGCGCACGTCCTCGAAGTCGCAGCGGAACAGATGCTGCAGTCCGTACACCATCGACCGGAACGAGCTCGCCAGATCGTCGATGCCGAGCGACGCCGGCAGCAGCTTGACGATCCACTGGATCGAGGGGGTCGGGCGCGTTTGCAGCACGTGCTGGCTCGACGGTGTGAACTCGAAGAAGACGTTCACGAAGCAGGAGAACATGCGGAGCGCTATGATGGTCGGTTGATAGTCGAGTTGCTTGGTGGGGCCGACCGGCAGCAGGTAGCGGTCGTACATTTCGTACGACATGAGCTTCGTGACGACGGCCTGCGCATCCTTGTCGAACGTGGCCTGCGTGCTCACGATGTGCCGGAGCAGCCGCTGGCAAACGACCGCGTTCGCCGTGCAGACCTTCGTCGCGGCGGGCGTTTCGATCATCTCCAGCACGTGCTGGGCGAGCTTCTTCGTGAACTGCAGCACGTTGATCACATTTTCCGTCCCGGCCGGCTGGGCGTTGGTGATATGGTAACCGAGCGCTTCGATCAGCATCCCGCGCGTGATCGCCGGTATGGGCCCGGCCGCGTCCGGCGTCCCCGGCTGGTCACCCTCCGCCAGCTCGCACAACATCATCAGGTACTGTGGCAGGTACGGGTGGGCGTGCAGCTCCCGGCGGAAGAACAACGCCAGGTGGAACAACTTTTCGTGCCGGTTCGCACGCAGGTAGGCTGGCAGCTGTTTCACCTCACCGTCACCGTCCCGGGTCACCGCCTCCGATAGGATACGCTCCAGCTCGAGCAGCTCGTACACGCACCGGCTGTCGCGCGGTTCGAACGAGCTGAACCAATACTTGCCCATCGCCATCAGCTGCTCGACGTCCCACTCGCGCACGACGTGCACCACCATCTCGTACACCAGCTCCGCCATCTGCTGGTCGCGCAGCAGCAACCGTACGAGCATCTGGCCGCCGGTGTGCAGGTGCTTGTAGCGCAGCGACAGCATCACACCCTCCGCCAACAGCGCCTGGTTGAGCTTGAGCCCTTCCATCAGCGACCCCAGCCGGTACTGGATGAGCAGCACGCCGAGCACGTGCAGCTTGTTGCGATTCATCCACGACCAGCCGGAGACGTCCGGCAGGATGGTAGCGCGCATGAACGGGTCATCGCGCGCGACCCACTTGATCAGGGCGTACATGTTTTCGCGCGTCCCGTGGTACGGCGATTCGAGATTCATAAGTGCGCCCTTCCAGATCAGAAGATACCGGGCCCGCATGCCCGCCGCGTCCGAAAAAGGCAGCATCCGCTCGAACGTGAGCACGTTCTCCGCGAGTGTGTTGAAGAAGCGACTGTAGTTGCAGGTACCGAGAAACAGGGTTAGGTTCCGGGTCGCCAGCTTGGTGGCAAGCCCCGGATCGGTCCGCAGGTGTCGCAGGAAGCACGAATTTAGCATGCCAAATATGGCTACGCTGTTGAGATCCGAATCGTCCAGGTCGTCGATACCGCTGATCGCACCCAGCTCGATCAGACCGAGCTGCAGCGACTCGTAGCACAAGGAATAGTGCGCCTTCGAGAGGATCTTCCGCTGAGCGTGGGTTTTCAACTTATCGCACATGGACGCGCCGAGCGATTGGCACAACTTTTCCTCGGGCTTCTCTTCCACCGGCACGGGCGTGAGAGCGGCCACAGGGCCGGCAATGTCGTCGGGGCCGTTTTCGTCCGTTTCCGTCGACGCCATTTCGTCTGTTTTTGCGGCGTTTTGGGACATCTTTCCACCACTCTTCGACCGTCCGACGCTCGAACAAATGTTCTGTGTAGGGCGAAACAAAGGAGAAAACGACGTGGTTGGTCTGACAATAATGCAAGCCGCAGAGTGTGCACAATTCCTCGAATGCCGGCTGGGCGGCAAACGCGCTCCAATACTAACGCACGCACGCACGTACGCACTCCTACCTGACAAACCGATACTAGGCCCGAGAATGCGTCCGCTTCGAGCAGCAGTTCGTTCCATCGTCGGCACTTCTCGCGAAATGCATAATGGCCGCCACCACCAACGACGCTCGGTCGTTGCTGCTTCCCGGTGGACGCCATGCTGCTTTTGGGGGATATATTTTTCTAATATTTTTACCACTACGCAGTCTTTTGTTCACAAGTGCACAAATCGTATCGCGGTAAAATGGAAACACCACGCCGCATCCAGTGAGACACACATCTAAGCGCGGAAGCGAGAGTGCGCCACCCAGGACGATTGTGTTTTGTATTGTGTTAGCGGCGTTTTTTGTGTTCTTTTCTTTCCGCCCGCGCTACACTTCCCCCCTGCTTTACAAAAGGAACTGACAGTTTGGCACCAAGCGTGTTTGAACGTGATAACATGTTATGACACACTGGGACGCACCGTCGGTCATTTCGTTTGTGATTTAGCGCTGGTGTCGTAATGGTGCTTTTGGAGCGGCTTATTTGACCATTTCAAAATTCAAATAATGCGTTTGATTTTAGGCTGAAGCCAAACTGTTTTTTCCTCTTTTTTTGCTATTCACAGGAACAACGGATTCATTGTGAACAACGGATTCCGTATGAAAAAAATATCGAAGTGGGAATTGACGTGGGAAATGTTACAATTTTATGCTGAATATTGTGTAGGATGCCCGTAGACTACAAATTGTGAATGTAATGTTATAAAAACTACATTAAATCATAATAAAAAACAGAGTTATTTTTTGTAGTTAGTAAATTTTTCACGTTTCGATCCCCAACAAATGAAATACATTCATTTATCATGGTAATTACAGACAAAGAAGCTCATTTCGGCCAAAACAGATCCAGATTTGACTAAAGCTAGGTATCGGGCCGAGTAGAGCAAAGCGAAAGTACGTCGTTTAACTCACCTTATATGCCGTCGCGTGCCCCAATGAGTGAGAAAGAGTGAGAGTAATCCGAGCCGACTGAGAAGACCGACGTATCGCTACAGTTGCGCCCTCCAGCGGTGAGGATGTGTAGTATCCGTGCAGTGCCAGAGACGATCAGAATAATCTGGCTGCAGGCAAAAAAAATTGTTTTATTATTTTAAAACAGATTCGTCCGAATTATTTACGCTTTACAGGGGTTTCGAATATTTGCAGCGTGTTCACCGCTTCAAATTGTTCATCTGAACGTTTACAATAAGATTCGTGCCGATGCCAATTTCACCTTCAACGGGCACCGCACACAATCTTACCCTCGAAAGCGGACCGTTTCTTATTCAAGCACTGACTGCAGCTTCGAATGTTTCCCCCCCGCCGAGCGAAACATCATTGCTCGTACGCATGGCAGCGTACCAAACCGTTCGCCATCTCTAGCACAATAACAAACTGAAGCTGCTCGAAGACGGTTGTACGGTTGCTTACAGCATTCGTTTTCGTTTTTTACTAACCGCTCGCGTGTTGTTGTACGTTTTCGGAAGGCTACCGGTGGATACGTTAAATGTTTGTAATTACGTGAGTTTCTAAATCACCACAACCAGCATCCGGATCGGATCCAATCAGATCCTTCGCGGGATCAGATCCTGCCGCAGCCTCACTCTGCAAGGCAACACAACACACAAACAACACCGCTCAAATACAACCTACCGGTCCCGGCTCGGTTACCGTTCTTACGCTTGGTTCCAGTGCATAACGAAATAAGGTCCTGCGTTTTGCTACTGGCGCGCGTTGGAAACAATCAGATAATCAATAATGGTGTAACAGTGAGTGCCGCACGTGTCCCTGTGTTCGCGCGTTTCAGTGCGTTTGTCCCGGAGTTGAAAGATTTTCGTTCGAGAGAACAACAACAAAACCAAACAAAGCAAAACAACAACACAAAAAAAAACTTCAAATTTCGCCGCCACACTATCAAACCGACCCGCAACACCTCCGCCTCTGCACGACCCGCAATCACCACCGTCAACCTTTCAGGGTGCTTTCTTCCGTGCCCGCCGCGAGCAGAAAACTGCGTGGAATGTGCGTGCCGCCGCACCACAAGCGAACCTGAACGTGTGCTGCTGGATGAAAGTGCTCGGCCAGAGAACGGACGGTAGAGAGCAACAAAAACCGGATTTTGGGCCCGCGGAGTGCAGCGAACGCGAGCAGGCAAAACATAAACATCTGGGGCCCGTTTGCACCCGCAGCAGCAGCAGCAGTAGCAGCGGCAAGAAAGCAACAGCATCAGAAGCAACAGCATCGGATCCAACCGTAAATATGCATTTGATTTCTATTCTACCCCGCCGCAGATCGCCGTTTTCGCTCGTTTCGGTCGAGCGTTCTATTGCGCTGCATAAATTTCTTTGTTTTCGTTCCACGCGTTGCGGTGTGTCCTTGCGCATGTCGAGGACACACGCACACGCACACCCGCGAAAAAAAGGGTCAAAATCAGCGGTGAAACATTGGCCGCCACACCACGGTTCACCGACTTCTCGAAGGGCCGTGTTTTTGGTTTTTTGTTCGCGCGACTCCCGCGGAAGTCGATGCTCGTACGCACGCGTTCACGGACACGTGTGGGAGGGCGATATACACCTTTTCAATGTGTGTGTGTGTGTGCTTTTGGATGCTGTGCGGCTTTGCGGTCAGGTGCAGCGAATGCGAGCGTCCGTGGGAAATATCGAAATCCTACCGAACCCATATCCTTACCAGCGTCCTCTTGCGTGTTCCGTCTTTTCTCTGCCGTATCGTAACTCCGTCACGGGCTTCGCGTTGGCCATCGGCATCGAGTACTGTCAAGTGCTTGGTCTGTGTGTCTGTGTGCAGGAGGAAACGAGAGAAGGAAATGAAAAAAACCAAGCGCACGGCGCAGAACCGGTCCCACAGCACAGCATCACATCATCATCATCATCAACAGCAGCATGTTACAAACATCCATGCGCTTTGTGCATCGCGTTTTATGCCTCTTTTTGGTAGAAAAAACAAAACCGGACGCTTGGCTCAAACGAGATAAGCTTAGCGTCGCCGCCGTGCTCGTGGTTGTATTTTTACTTTTTTTTTCAGTTTGTAGTTTTTTTTTTCGCTCCTTCTTCTCATATTTGTTTGATGCCTGTCGGTTGGTACGTTTGCGCTCGGTGCCATTCGTACGAAACGGGGCAAACAGGAAAGGATGCCGGGCTAGTAGCTTCAACCCGGTGCCGTGTGCGCTACAGGACAATGCCTTTTTAATCGTCCTTGAAAGCCAACCCCGGTAAGGTCATTGGTTCAAATCCCGCGCACACCACCACCAACTGGTGCGTTGTGGAAAATGTCGATTTGCAAGTGAGGCTTTTTTGATTTGTTTTCTTTTATATATTTTTTTTTGGTTAGAGAGCGTAAATCTCTTTTTGTCCGGGCGTGCACCGTAAGGGGGATTTGTCTCCTGGCCCGTGCGGGCTCACCATGGCCGCATGCGGAATTCACCACAAAATGGGGTCTCGATCGGGACGCTGCACGCTCTC
>JXXB01018319.1:0-12851 GCA_000956275.1 Anopheles koliensis
AAGAGAGAGAGAGAGAAAGAGAAAAAGTGAAAAAGTCAGAGAGTTACAATCCGTTAAAGAAAAGGGGCATAATTCATTGGTTCTGCATTTGCATAATTTAATTTCTAAGTACATTACATGGTTTGTTTTATTATACACTGCTACGACCCTGCGCAGGGCTAGTAGCGGTGGGACGAAAACTGTGCGGTTTTTCTTTTCTTTAATGAAATTAGTCATGTCAGTTCCTTCTCGAGATCGTCGAGGTGGTTGAAGTGTCCCCAGCTTTTTGATTTTAAGATGTTCCTTTCTAACACGTATTACACATGAAACAATGAAAACCTTCCTTTCAATATTTTCTTTTTCGTTTTCCTTGTTGGAGGCAGTCTAAATCCCAGTGAATATTACAGCTACTACGTTTCCTTACCGTAGAGAGATTTTATGCGTTTAATCCTTTCGTCACCACCACAAACTTACACATACAGAAAAACAATTTTTCACGATGATGGACCGCGCTGCATGATGGCGCAATCATGTGAAGTCATTACAAAAGAGAAAGAGATGAATGAGTAAAACTATACAAAAAATAAAACAACATAAACATAACGCAAAACCATACAAATGGCACTCTCAAAGAAGCGAGTAGAGAAGGACACGGAGCGTGTTAGAAGGAAAATGATTTGTCCTTTAGTAGACGATAAGATTCGATAAAGTAAATAAGCAGAAATAAAGAAACTAAAACAAACTAAAAATGAACCAAAAAAGTATGCGTTTGTTTAATATCTGTTGGATCTGTTTGGGTTCTGATATCTCCTTGTTTCCATTTTACATCTAATTAGCTCATCGAGCATGATCATGTCAATGCGATTGTTATACCTCGGAATGAATTAATGGATATAGGGGTCTAATATATACTATTACCTTTTATGAAAAACTGATGCTGTTATCATGATGTAGCTGGTACTAAAGACAAGGAAGGCAACAGTTTTTCTCACAAACTTTCTACGTGGTTTTGTTGTTGGAGGAACGCGAAATTTTTGTTTTCAGACGTTATATTCTTCAACAAAAATGTAATGAATGCTCATCAAACCATATTGTTATAACACATCAGATTGGAAATCTGGTTATTCCAAATGATAAACAATCATTTGTACCATTAATGTTGAAAATAATGCTGCTAACAGTTTTAATAAGCAAATCATTAGCTTGTAAGATAATATTAAGAATGAGTGCTGTAAATGTTATTCATAACATGCGATAACAATCACTACCAACGAACCTGCAATCTTATGATATAGGAGAAGATCGTGCCGAAGTATCGTAACCGAAAAAAAATAGATTGTAAAATATGTTTCAAAACGATACAAGTCAACGACCCTTAAGAACAGGGGAACATAATTTCGGTTTAAAAAATGAATAGACGAGCGGCTCATTACATTTTGCTTTGTTTATTGCTGTTTTTTCCTTTTGCGGCAAAGTTTTAATTTTGTCATCAACTTCTACCACCGAATCCCATATTATAGCGGGGCCGAGTGGAATGAACGCAAATACGAAGAAATTAACCTCATTTTCTGTCCTTTTGTCCACCCACACACACACACATACGTGCAAAAACTATACACACAATCTACCGCATCACATCCCGAAGAGATTCGTTACCCTTCTACTGTTAGTTTTTATTTTTGTCTCTTTTATATCGCTCTGTTTGATTGGTATATGTGTGTGTGTGCGGATGGTGGGCGGCGTTTCCTACATTCGTTTACTAAGCTCGCCCACCAACATTACCTATGTTTTTGTCTCAAATCCCTGTAAACGTAGCATGACTCTAAATTCTAACAAGCTGGCATTTGAACAAATGCAGCCTTGCCTAGCACAAAGTTAGCTGGAGGCTAGCGCGAGAGAGAAGCTTAAATAGAAAGAAAAACTCATTTCATCCGTGTGCAAAATCGAATTCATTGTCGAACATCTACGAGAAGTTGCATAAAAGTTGTTTTTGTGCTACACGGACACGGCGTTATGTTCTTTTTTCTGTGATCAAACACAAAATAAAACGTGAATCGTGAGTGGTAAACCGGGGTTAGAGAATGCTTATTATCCGTGCGTCAGTGACGACGAATCATCGACATTCGACGACGATGCCGGCGGATCACACCCGTCGGCTGCTTTGGTGCGCTTCTGATCGTCACTGTCCTCGTCTGAGTAGTCCTCGTCGTGTGTATGCGTGACCGAGCGGGGTGTTTCGGGTCGCGTGTGGGGCACGGATACGCTTAGTTCGGATCCTGTGGCGGACAGGCGCGACGACGACTGTGAGTTGCCAAGTAGCAGCTGAAATGGCGCAGAAATTTGGTAGCAATTAGTTAGTGGATTGTTCAGATACACTTTTAATCAGATACATTTAAATTTTAAATTTTAATTGAAATTTAATTTAATTAAATTTTAAATTTTAATTTAAATTTTAGTCTTGCAATATTGACTTGACAAATGCATACTGTTTACTAAAAAATACTTTAAATGTTACTGTTGAAATGCTTCAGTTTTCATGGTATTAGTCACCAGTCATGGCATGAATGTAGTCTTGAAAGCTAAAAAATGATGGTACTGAAATGAAATGCAACAAAACATATAAAAGAAATCAAATATCTAGGCCATCTTGTGGCCAGTTGTGCATCTTTTCGTCGAAAAATAAGGAATATTTTCAACACACAAAACGTTCTTAACTCACAAATGTTATACTAGAAACTTTTCTGCGACCAGTAGAAAATCAAAATGAATGAATTGACAAGGTGAGCTGTGCCATAAGATCAATTCTTAGCTTAATTTTAGTTTTCTAGAGTTCCAAAAGTATCCTAGCGCGGTCGACACTTACCCGGCCAATCTCTTTCGACTCATCACCAATACCGCCATTGCCTCCGTGTGCACCCGCTTCACGCACGCCCGTATCTCCAGCGCCATCCTCCCGCTCCTCGTCGTCCTCCAGCTTCTGGTCCGTGATTGGACGCGGCGGCCGAGTTCGCTGGATCATCGGCGCGTCCAGCGTGAAGCGTTGCTCGTGTGCCACGGTCGACTCGTGCGGTAACAACATCGACGGTGCCCGGAACATATACGAGAACGGGTAGTACATCAGATTAAGGATCGTGGCTGCGTACAAGTCCGCGTAGCGCACGACCTGCCCCGCGAAGAAAGTCTGCCGGGAGCCGGACCGAAACAGCGACCCCATCATACCGTACGCCAGGTCCATCTTGTGCGTCACGTCCCGTATCGCGGTACGTACCGACCGTATGTCCGGCTTCTCCTTCGCGCTCGAGTCTAGATTTTTGTACAGATCGCCTAGTCGTACGTCCAGGTTCTGCAGCTTTGCGAACAGCTGGCACTTGTCCGTCCAGACGTGCAGCTCCTGCACCAGCTCCGGCACGATCAGGAACGTACGCCACCCGCGGATCTTCTTGCTCTTCAGGATATCGCCGAAAATGTGATCGCCAATGTACAGCACGTCCTTGCCCTTCGCTCCGATCAGCTTTGTGAAGACGTCGCACGAACCGCCCGAGTATACCTGATTTGCCTGCAGCGGGCCCATATGGGTGCCGACCTTCAGTGCGCCGGTGCTCGTATCCACCTGGCGCAGAATCGTACCCTCGCCGAAGAACAGCGGCTTCCGTGCGTCCACCACGATCGTGTCGAAGTACGTCTTCCAGTTGCGGTGTGGTTCCTCCGGCTTACCGCCGTGCGGGAAGTCGAACAGGAACGTCATGATACGATCGGTGAACATGTAGTCGCTGTTCGTGAGCAGAAACAGCTTCGCGCCAGACTCCCGGATGCGCGACAACACCATCGGCAACCGGTCATCCTTCTTCACGTACTCATCCAGATTCTGTGCAAGTGGAGGAAAAAAGTTGGCGGTGAAGAACACGGCAAGATCCTCCCAACACACACACACACACACACGCGGTAACCTACCTCGAGCGTTTTCTTCTTCAGATCGCCGTAGATGTGCACCCAGTCCACCGCACCGCGTACGTCCTGGAAGATCGACTTGAACGACATGAACAACTCGCCGTACTTTACGCCGGTACGGTCGACCTGCTCCGCGTACTGCGGCGAGTGCGTAAAGAAGTCTACCAGACAGGCGAGCAGGTACGTCTCCGGCAGGTTGAACAGCGTGTTCAGCACGTAAACGCGGCTCTCGTCCAGCTGCAGGAACTTGTTCGGGTACAGCTCGTACACCTGGTGGCTGCAAGGAGCAAGTGCGCGACGGTTAGCAATAGCCACAACAACCCCAACGGCACTCCCGATCGAGCAATACTCACTGCTTAAGGAACTCGAAGCCGTGCACGCACACGAGGATGTTGCCGTACGCGTCCACCTTCAGCAGGTTGCCGTACAGCGAGTCAAACCAGAGCCCACGCACCGGAAACGATGGATCGTACTCGAACTGCCGTATCTCGTCCGGATAGCCGAGGTTGACCAGGCGCTCCTTCACCAGGTCGAACCCGAGCTGTTCGTACTGAGGCGATTTGTACTCCGCGATCGTGTAGTCCATATCGAAGCCGTAGAACTTGATGTTTTCGAGATGCATCGAACGGTTGACGAAGATTCTGCGGAAGAAGCGAACGAAAACCCAACATTTTTACTAGACGTATCCAGGCACCGTTGGCGGAGTGTTCCACAATGGCCGCGAGGGGCGAATTTTGGGAAAGACGCTTGATTGATGGCTACAAATTGGCCACACATTGGCTGCCCAATTTGTCGTCGCGCTAATGATGGCGGGACAATGGTGGCCACGTGCACGTATCTACGCGCCGATTGGATTACTAGCCGACCGGATTTGGTTTATCTCCACGGTTGCCAGGCGCGCCCCCTGTTCCCCCCGTTTACTTACTTCGCGCGGTGACGGAACGAGCTAGCGCTTGTGTTGTTACCAACAAGCGCCGAATGATTGCAAAGGTCATCCTCGGAGCCGGACGACGAAGAACTGCTCTCTAAGCCGCCGTCGGTAAGCATCTTTCGTCTATGGCTTTTGGAGTCTGGGATGGGACAACTCCGCACTTCCAACCACCTGTGCGAGCAACCGTGACCGACTAGCTCGCCTGTACTGCACGAACGAATTTGAAACCGTGCACCATACCCAGCCACAGAAACTCGCTAACCCTTGGAGCGGCGGCGTGGGAAACATTCGTACGTTAAGCGTTGGATACCGTGTGCCGGACGGGCGGCCGGCAAGCTTCAAGCAAATCAACGCGGATTTCAATGAATTAGGATAAATTATGACACCGGTCATGATTAGATTTTCAAACATTTGGACACATACACACACATACACGCGGGGTGACCTTTCGAAGCCAAATCCACGCTAGTGAGGGGTTTGCAGCTGGATGAAAGTGTCAACTAACTGTTCATCGAATGATTCACGCGTGCAAATTTCATGCGAATATTTGCGGGTGTTTTCGATCGTTTTCGTCTATGTTTTTTGGGTGGCATCCAGCCAAAAGTCAGCTGCCAGAGGGCGGCAGGAACAACAGCACATGAGTACACACGCCACATGTTTGTCGCCCGTGCGAACGCAGGGCAACCACATTTTGGAATTATAAACGTTCCAAGGGTAATTGAATCGCCTCGTTTGGATTAGTTTCTTTTTTTCTCATGCATCAGGCAGTTCTTGAAATAGCTCAAACCGTCGCCTCCACGAGACGGTTGCACGAGAGGAAACGCCTGTTGATTCGCTTCGGTGCATTTGCTGCAATCGATTTTTTCCCCTGAAAATATCGGCGTTTGTCGGCGTAACGCGTGCCAGAAATTTTTCGTGAGAAGGTTTTTGATAATACTCGTCTAATAATACACGAATTAAGCTGCAAGATAGTGCGCGGTGGCAAAGCGGTGTACGTGCGAAATATCAGCCCATTATTTTTAGTCCTTGGAACCACACCCGATCGGTCAGAGATTCGGAAGATTGATCGCAAATGGTGTAATGAGCGGAGCCATCGTTAGCGTCTTGATGGCAAACTGATAGGCAAACAGCGTTGATCGCCGATAGAACGATGATTTGGAAGTTGTTCTGGTTTGGATTGGGATCGTGCTGGGAAAGTCCGTTCAAACGAGAGATCCTGAGAACGCCTCCTCCCTAATGACAATATCCCATAACTGCAGCACTTGAAATGGTTTATAAGCTCTAATTAAAAAGATTTTTGTTTTCTTTACTAGTTTTGTTTACTTTACTACTTTACTTTACTTTACTAGTTTCTTTACATGTAATATTTATGGGTAAAGATAAGCACATCTCTCAACAAAGAGTTTAAAAAATAGCCATTAGGTACATAATAATAAAATGCCACGTCTTATATAACCTAGACGTGAGAACTGTACGTTTGAGATGCCTAATTCGCATTCTTCTCCACATCGCACAGCCTTTTGCAACAGTTCACTCCCAAGTTGAGCAGTATGGGGATCTCATCTGTGATGAGCAGTATGGAATTAAAGCAGCACATGATGTGAACTGGAGTCTAGCCTTCGTTTCATGATCTGTCCAAAATCTCAGCTTCTTAACAAGATTTAGATTTAGCACCGCTTCACCAATTAGCACAGTGATCATTGCGTGATTCCAGCCAATGTCCTGCGCCTTGCTCGAACACAACAGAATCGGCCTCTTATCGGATGTCCTGCTTGCTGACGTTATTAAGCAATTCTCTGCACTGATGTTAAAGAAAAACGTTTCCAGTTTTTGAATGACGCCGCCGATATAGTCATGACGCGATGCGGCGTACTGCGTAACCAAGCCAGCGTGCTAACGAGAGCCTCCTGAAGTTTTGATTGCTCGGTGCCACTGCTCACATAATCTGTACCGAACCCTGTGGCAAAGGTAGTGGAACATAGTTTGTAACGGGGGGCATGGGGACAGCAAAGAAGCTCGAGGGCAATAACAAGAGCCAAAACACTCATTATGAAGAAGATGGAATGTTATGAAGGCAGAGATGTTTTGTTTAGTGTGCCGCGTTTGTTTTGCTTTCCTGTCCGACGACCACCGCTATGGCCTCGGCGCTGCATACGACAACAACAAACAATACGTCAAACATGCAGTAGCAACAAGCAAAGGGTTGGCTCATAGTAAGACTGAGCAGATCACGCGCTGATCGGTTCCTGGCCCCAACAGGAAGCATTGGTGCAAAGCGATGCTACCGGATCTCGGAGACAACGTTTTTTTTCCCCCTGTCGAGTTAACGCGCAATTCAGCAAATTTCTAAACGGATCAACATCGACGCCTGTAGCTGCGATGCGCGGCCTATGATAAGGGGTTGGTTACCCCTAGGGCGAACGGGCTCGCGAGGGTCACGATCAGGTCAGGCGTACGCTTTTCCCCCCGGCAGCACTCGCCCAAGATCTTAATCCATTTCGCCAAAGGAGGTAGCTGCTGCTGATTAAGCTCAGGACCTAGACCTAAATGCGAAAGGCATTGGCGATAGCAGGAACCTCTCGCTCAGGCAAGGGTTGCTTGCTGCGCGTTGAGTAACGATTCCACGGAATGGAAAGAAAATGCTTCACACAAGTGTTGTGTTTCGCAGCGTTTTTCAACGCCCGACAACAACCACCGCCATTCCGACGGGACAACACAATCGCATTCCGACGCAATCGGGCGACGAGTTTGATAGACCAAACCCCACCGTGGTCGTTCAAAAAAAAAAAAAAAGAAAAAAAGAAAAACCAAACACCACCAACGCCATGCTCTTTTGCAGGGTCATTTGCATATAGAGTGAGATTCACACCCGTGGACGGCACGTGAAGGACTCTTGCATCCGAAATCGGTTGATTGCTACTGCACGTGTATAGCTGCAGTGTTTGGGGTAAACCCGTTTGGGTTGTTTGGCTTTCGCTTTCAAATTCATGTCCCACTTCCCCGCCATCCCTTAAACCCCACGGCTTTAGCTTTAACGCAATGGTTCAAAATTTAGGTCCGACCGATCACGGCGGAGCTGCTCCGACGCGAGCTCCGTTGTAGCTAGAGCGGGCTGGTCGCTTTAATTGTTGGAGTTCACAGCGGGTCAGCCAGCCAAAGTACGACAGGCGCTAATCGCCGAGCGCTCCGTTGAAAAGATTCGGGCAACGTTTCTGGAAGCGGCCACCGTATCGCAAGTGCGTGCAGAGAAGGCCAAGCGGCCAAGGTTAATGATAGAGCGAGCGGTGGAGTGTACAAAGTCGCGTCCGCCAGGCCCTTTCCTGGCCCGGTGCCAACGTACCTGTGACTAATCTCACGTTTGTAGCCGTACGCAGGCCGCTGCTCGGTGTCACTTCCGGTCGTGCGCGATTGATTGCTGAGAGTGCGGGTACGGCTAGAGTCGGTGGATCGCGAACCGCCGGAGTTGGCGCGCTGGCGCAGTTCGGCGGCCGACGCCGGCACCAGATGGGGCAGCTTGGCCTCAAACTCATCCTGCGATATGTCCGGCATGGTGAGCTACCAGTAGCACGATCCTGGAGGACTGTATCTTGCCCAGGACACTAACACTCACTACACACGATGCGATTTTCGTTGTCCTAACGCAAACCACACACACTTTCCCTCAAGTACGAGCTGGTCCTGAAGTACCGAATTCAAACAGCTAACTGCGACGATGACACACGCTTCGACGATCGAGATCTGTTCAAGGCGGTCAGAGTGGTTATTACAAAAAGCGTCTGCTGCTGTCTGCGGTGACAGTTGAAACGTATCTGAGAGGGAGAGGGAGCCGTGCACAAGCGCCAACTGTCGGTCGCTTTTACCATGGAGGCAAGCTCAAGTTACGGCACGCTTCTACTGTGAACGGAGAGAAAGATTGCACCTCACGGAGAGCGAGCGAGAGAAGCAGAGAGCGATAAGACATGGGTAGCGGCAAGTGTGCACACACTTGCTCGGGAATGTGTTGTGTTGTTCCGCTTGCGGCACCGTCGATCGAGTCAGAGCCCAGGCGTGTAAGATTATCATTGTCCTACCCGTAATACCACCCCCCAACCCCTCCCCCTTTTCCCCTTCCACCACTTCCGATTCTCATCTATCGAGATAAAGATCTGTACTGATTGATATAGCATGTTACAACAGTACGCCAAACGCAATTCCGGTCGCATTCAAACTTTGTAATTGTCTAGCTATAAATTTTTTAATTTTTTTTTCGTCAAACATACGTCACACTTTGCTGACTAGAAACACCGTCATTAAAAATTGAAAAAAATATATTTACGAGAGTAGCATTAAGAGCAATAAAAGCAAATTACAGTTGCACAGCACAGATGAAGACAAATTTTAAAGTACAAAAATGGTAATAGTTTGAATGAAAGTTTGGATGGAAACATTTGTTAATGATTATTATAAAATTAAAAAAAAACTATCAATAAACTATATGTTCGGAGAATTGTTCGTCGTTTAAAAAAATATCAGGTAACAGAAAAGAGATTGATTTGTAAAACTATTGCTGCCAGCCTTTTTATAACTGCTATAGGGATTAAATAACTGTGACAAGCCATATGAGCGCAAGTGTCAAAACAGCTAGAAACTATTTACATTGCAATCGGCTGCATGCTAGAACCCTTCCTTTAATGGCTGGGGAAAATCGAAGATGGGAAATGAAGAAAAAAAAAAAACGATTCCTATTCGTTCGTGATTCACATAAATCAATCGCAAACGCCAGATGCTCAATTTGAACGCGTCCGGATTTGCGTTCGGAGCACTGTACGTTACAGATTGCAAAAGCGCATAGCAAGTGTGAAGAGCGCACTAAGCTCCCACCAACATGGCGTTGCGTGGAATGCGCAAAGCAGAGGCTGGAGCGAAAGTAGACACACACCACGCGCCTGTATATTGTGGTAAGCTGATACAGACACGGTGCACGTAATCACGGCAGTTCCCCTAGCGACGACGACGACGACGACGACGACGACGACACGACGACGACGACGACGACGACGACGACGACGCCAACGAAACTGTCCGTCCGTCTTGAATGCTGAGCGTCCGGAGCAGGCCGTAGGCGTAGGTGAAGGTAGTTGTGAATCACAACACCTGATAGCTTCGAGCAACGAGCAGCAGCTGCCTGCTCCATATGCGCTACCAGACCTGCTAACCTCGCTTTCCCTTGCAACATTTGCACCGGGGTTTCTTCTTTCTTCCGAAGGCCGATTCGACGGCGGACGCGGCAACGATGGCATCTCGAGCAGGGAGGGTTGAGTCGCGTTACAAGATGAGATATGGAGCGAGAGAGCAGAGAAAGGCAGAGCGGAAATACTACGATTCAGAATTTGATACACTTCCGATCTGGTCATGATACAGAATTAAGAACAATGCGATACATTTAGCCATCTTCACACAAATGCTGATGACATGCTCAGTTCAAAGAGTTCCTAAGAAAACATGCCTGTGCGATAATCCACATCGGCAAATCTAACCGTTATCGACCAATCTGAGCTATTCGTGTGGGTCGTTATCATGTGCCGACCAGTTTCATCAGTCCGCTTTCACTGAGACCACCTTCCACCGGGTTTGACGGGTTTGACGTCATCTGAATGCGACTCTGTGCAGCTTGCTATCACCCCAACACGTTATCTCGTCCGTGAAATTTACACACGCTCTGTTCTCCTCAGTCTTTCAAACGAGACAACCGTTCCAAACCCATCAATGAGTCGTGGGACAAGTTTAGAAGATACCATCAACTGGTATCTGGTGTCGCGGATTAAGAAGATTATGGTTGCAACAGATTTACGATGCAAAGTTCCCATTAGGACATACATTGACGATCAAATATTTTAATTGTTTAGTATGATAAATGCACCAATTATAGACGAGTTTGAACAACGTTTTCATTAAGACGCTTCTAAAACAAAATTATTTTCAAGAAGATTGTCCCATGCATACCATTTAAATGTAGTATTCTAGATACCAATATTAATGACTCTATTGTAAGCCCCTGTTTGTTTAGGCTGTTAAACTCTCATTATAGCAAAACGGAGCTGAAAAGTAAAACCACCAAATTTGTCGAAAATGAAATTTTCTTCAAAATTTAGAAAACCAAACATCTATCATATCCATTCATCACAAAAGAAACGATAAATAAGTATAAGAGCGAAATTGTGTGGGAAGCATTACAACTTATTGCAAGACACGTTCTTTTGATACTAACTGTGTATTGGTCATTTTCTTATTATAATTTACATTAGTATACTAACATTGTTAAGTTGTGATAAGTAATTTGATGGTGTAAACTGGAATTAGAATAAAAACAATACTTAAATTGATAAAATTGTTTCTCGGTTTTCCTACTGTCAAATGTTGTGTCGATGAAAAAAAAATCATGACGAAATTATCGAAGCCCGAGTGTTTCTGGATTGTGCAATAGATTTTAAAAACTGTTTGGAATTATATTTAAGCTAAGATATGAAACCAAAAAGTGCTTTTATTTTGGTTTCGTCTTTTTATATCGTTTTCTTTTTTTTATTTTGGTTTTAAGCTAAGATAACCAAAATGCGCTTTTATTTTGGTTTCGTCTTTTTATTTCTTGTCAGCAAAAATCTAAGTCTTTTTATTTCTTGTCAGCGAAAATTTAAGCTTTTAAAAGATTAAAAAAAGAGATAAGATTAAAAAAAAAGATTTAAGATTTAATTAAGATTTAATAACCAAACCAGGTAGCTGCAATTGCACGTGAAATATCTTTGAAAATAAATAAAGGTACACTTTTTTAGTTGAAATTGATGTGGGATTGTATGCTTCGATCAATTTTTCATCTGCTTGATATTCTCGGCGATGACCCAAAAATTGATGCACACATCCTAAAAAAAAAATAACACTTGCCAAAAGCAATTCTGCTGGCTTCTTGTTGTCACTAGCTTAATGACGCGTTTGATTTCCCAGATTTTCCCAGAAAGTGTTACGTGTCATTGGGAAATGAACGAAAGCCGTTTGTCCCCCAACAATCCATTCCTAGAAAATGCTAATGCAATAACACAAAAAATAACTGAAAAGATAAGTGTTTCTGATAAGCCGCAATTAAATGATCGATACGTGGTACTGCTGTTGGCACCCCGTTTATCCTTATCTACAAATCTTGCATTGGGGCTTGAGTCAGCAGGGTGAAGGGGACATCAACCATCTGTTTTGGTTCATTTTTAAACACATATTGACTACAACGGAGCGGTGAATGGAAGGAGGGAGGGGGCAGACAGGCGATGAAAAAACAGCGCAATCAATAAATAGCCTGCATCCGTGGCTCCCATGACCTTCCCAAACCACCTGCGTTGCTGTGGTGCAATTGGCTGCATGATGCACCAGCTAAAGACGAGACGCGAACAAAGAGCGTGTTGTTTCGGACAAAGCGTACAGAGTTGTTCGCAATCGTTCGAACACATTTGTACGAAAAATGACCAAACAAAACGAAATAAGTGTAATTCGCTGTGTGGAACTGGGGCACGCGACAGACAGACACACAGTGCGATTAATTTGATGCAGCAGAAACATTGAGCAGGACGATCAGAGATCGGGAATCTGTATGACGTGGTTTCTTGCCGAGTGGTAGTGTTACAGGGATACCGAATCCTTTTTTAAGGTCGCTTGGTATCAGGCGGTCAAGGCGCTGGAGTAGCGCGGTGAAGGCGGCTCAGTTGATAAGACTGACGTAGCACTTAAGGCGCTTTTCACGACGACTCTTGAAGCGCCAGCGATTGTGATGAAATAAATACTAAACAATAAATGGAACGATAGTCGTACGGTGCACCAGTAAACGATATGTCTGTGACGTTCAGTATAGTTCAGTGTTTACAAATTTGTTCATTGTAAGACTAGCGTTATGTATAAAGACTATTATGAAGGCGTTAGCATAATTTAATTAATTGATAATTTTAGAATGTTATATTATTTTGGCATGTATTCTTGA
>JXXB01018337.1:0-11166 GCA_000956275.1 Anopheles koliensis
TCCCCTGACACATTCCTTCATTTCTCTTGTAATCAAAATATAAGTAAATTTAATATTTTTTCTACTATTTTTTCTGCTCCAAATAACTGATATAGTACGCGATATTGTGTTCACTATGAAGAACGTCACACGAGCTCCCGCCATGACAATACCGCTTTCAAGCAACCTTCAACCGGCATTCACATCACTAGCACCATCAACATCACAGACACAAAACCAGAATGAGCCGCAGTCTTCAACAAATGAACCACCTTGTTATGGTCAACAAAAATCAGCAAGGCCACAGCTTCGAGAACAGTTAACGTTCGGAGAATTCACAGCGATAGCATCCTGTACGAAATGTTTTGGGTAGTTGATCTCCTTTTTTTAATCCATGGATAACGTTCCAGTTACATCGCGCTTTCACTAAAAAACATATTTGTTTCCAATTCATCGTAATCGACGAATTATAAATTTCAGTCGACAATCGTCGTTCCATGCGATGCGGGCGCGTAACGATGAAGGGCTGGGTAGCATTTTGGAGAGCCAAACCCAACATACCAAGGAGCCTTCGGCAAGTCCGGAAGTGTTTCTTGGTGGTTCGTGTAATCCCACGACATGGCGTGCGGATGTCGCAATACCAGCTCTTGATAGGCTAGGTATTTCCTTCTACAATCCTGTAAGATAGTCATAGTTTACTTTATTGAAGGAAGAATGTATAACAGGTTTCTCTTATTGTTAATAGCAAGTATCCCACTGGACACCAGATCTGATCGAACTAGAACATCGCGCTAAGGAGAAAGCAAAGGTATTATTTTTTGTTCTTGACTCACAGACCCGTTCCACTGCAGGAGCGATTGAGGTGGCTCATATCGCAGGACAAAACTCGAAATATTTATTGCTCGTGCTACTACCGTACTCCAGCAGACAGAAAATTCTCAATGAAACCCTGTCGGAAGAGTAAGTTGTTTAGTTCACGATAAAGTTGACTTGTAATGCTATAAAAATTATTATTATCTTCCCAGTGAGTATATGGATCTCATGAGTAATCAATTAATACTAAGGCAACTGGTTCTGCGTCGCGGACTACCCGTCCTGGATAGCATTCCCAAGGCTCTCGAGCAAATTAAAGAAGTACTTCTTGGCAACTGTTATCCTCAGCCACCAGTGAATCTTGCATCACGACTAATGTACGTATGAGCTCCTCCATGTTCAGCGTTCTTCCAAATTTTTTTATACAATTTTATATAATGTTTATTTTAGTTCGCTTAGGCGTACGTTTGAGCGTATTGCAGAAGATGTCACAGAAACAGCACATATTAACCTTGAGCAGTGCCAGCGGGCGCTGTGCTGTTTAGGGTATCCAGAAAATGTCAGTACCACGGGCAACATTCAAAACATTCTACTCTGTTATGAAGAGGTGACGGGGCGTGACGTGAAAACGCCTCTCATTAGACGGGGCGACTCTGGGCATGTACTTATCCACTTTGAGGATTTTTGTATAGTGGACGCCTGTGTCTCAATCCTTATGCTCGATTTCTATGAGCATAACTGCACATCCCCGATTAAGGGCACGAATCTTCAGCAACCTCCAGTGTATTTAACGGATTTGCAAGGTACGTAATTTTTTTTGTAGTGTTAGTAACAGGAAGTTTATTTTGTATGCCAAAGAAGCATTATACAAAAAAGCGACACACACACATGTTTTATTGGATTGTTGTAACTTATACAATACGAATGAATGTGTATTATCTCTACTTTCTTGTCTTGTTTTCTTTTTTATCAGCTTGGAACCATACAAACCCGGAATTATCTCCTTTCGAAATCGGTCCCCTTAAAAGTTCACGGGCATTTATCTTGCCGAAAAACGGCGAAGAAGCCAATATTACTTTCAACGGTATCACCGATGCGAGTGTAGCAGGTCCATGTGTAGGAGACAGCAGTGATAATAACCCTTGTGGTGCTATCGATATCGAACCGGAAGATGGCCCTAAACTTTCGCCGCTCTTCGCTTACTCTCCTCTCTCAGTGGTGATTGATGAACCACGTGCATTTACTTTCGATGGCGATCCATTCGACAGCAACGATGAACCGTTGCTTGGTCGCATCGAACCCCGGGACGTGTATCTCGGAGGCAGTTGCTGGATGAAGACAAGTTGGCGACAACGTTGGGCTTTCCCAATGCTGAAGCGCCACAAACTAAGCTATTACGTATCGGCACTGCATGAAGGTTTTTGTTGCCGCCGAATGGACGCGGCAGTGTGCGATGGCAGCATGGGACAGCAGCTGCTGGATCCACAGGGAACCTTACGCTACGATGCCGCTATGCTTGACGCATGTCGTATCATCATTTTTGCTATTACAAATGAAACACGATCTTTAGCTCCCATGACAATGGCCGCGCATTATATAGGTCTAGGATACAACGTTGTTCTGTGCGTACAAATGCTTTCCTTGAACGAAACTTCACCTAACGGACATAAACCAACAGTAAGTATATTAATGCTATGCCATGCTATACAGTTTCACAATTTGTTTTTTTATAGCTATCTTCCTCCGCTATTAAAGACTACAACCGCGGGCGGGCGTACTTGATTGATCTGGCAAAACGGCACGGCATTCCAGTGTACGAGGGGTTGGAGGAAACATTCGACAACGTTATCAATCGATTAAGAAACTGTTCTGTAAGATACTCAACCTAGGTAATTATTGTATCCTTTTCATCCACTACAAAAACGCACGCTTACATTGTGATTTGGAGCTTATTTTACTGCTCCCTTTTTAACAAACAAAACAACAGAGAAAAGTAAAACCATTCGGACCGTGCACCATGAACACAGCAACCACATCGCTCAAATGTAAGAAAATAACAAAAAAAAACAATCCGTAAGCACTAAAACTTCCAAATCCACTCGCAGGTTTCACTCGGAACTGTGTATATGATATTTAAACGAAAGAAATCAAACGTTGTTCCATGATACGTTTACAGTGTCCCTTCCAAAAATACCCCTAGTTTGCCGAGGTTCATGAATGTCACTGACTCGAATGCACATGGTGGGCGAACCGAATTCTGAAGATTCCTTTGACATAAGGTAAGGTCGCGTTGCATTTCTATTTCGACGGCGTTTAAAAACAATTCGGTTTCTCAATGACTAGACCATGGTACTACCGGCAGGGGTCATTAAGAACGTAGCAATATTCGCTGACCCTGATTGGGGATGGTCATGGCATCAGATGCTGGGTTTGTCACACGTGCACGTGCTAACACTAAGAATCGGCAGAGTCTAATCTAATTATCGCTTGTACAGTTCAAATGGTTTAGCGTTGATGAATGTCCCGTGATATAGACATACGTTGAACTGTTTTATCTATGAATTCAGATAAGATCAGAAAATGATGAAATGATTTCTATTGGCATAAAGCATACTTTGCTGCGTGAATCAACCTTCGGAAAACATGTGTACACATTTTGGCGTTCTATCCCTACTCCCATCTCAAGGCACTATTTTTAAAGTATACGTTATTGTCGGGTCTGGTCTAGAAGCGTCTAAAAATAGTTCGCTAGGGAAAAGTTCAAGAAAATGGCTTTGCACCAGGCCCGTTAGTGACGATCATACCCAGACACCAGACACTGTGCTGCGCTGTCGTTCCTAGTTAAGCACCGCGTTCCGTCCACACGGTATTACGATACAATCAGAAACCCACTAAAAATCGAGATAAATTCGTTATCCTGTTTGTCCCGAAAATTTCTGCTAATGTAATTTGCAATTTACATCATCGCATTAAAGCATAAGATTCGATACGAACAGTCAAGTTGTAGTTTAGGAAATAGTGATTTACTCATTTTCCAGCACCGATACTACGACCTCATTCGCAAAGGGCAAAGTATCTTACGCGTCTCATCTTGCCGATCAGCGTTTATCCGTTTTCGTAGTGTGCAGTGTGAAGTCAAAAACAACGTTCATCTGACGCGGTGGAAGGTGAATTTAGTGGAGTCGTGAAGTGGTACTGTTACGGATATCGCTTTTCATTTATGGTCCCGGAGAATGTTAGGTGTGAAGTAAAAGCATTATTCTCCTTGGTCGAACCAAAGGCAACGAGCTGCCTATTAATTTATAAAGTTTTATTGTGGAACAAATTTGGCAACAATTATAAGTGGATTTCTAAAATTTTCAGTGTATTGTGTAAACGCAAACACAATTTAGTTTTGATTTGATTGATTTATTAGTGGTAATATTCGAACGAAACAACAGTTCTGCTCAACGTACGTAAGACGGAGCAGCGCCTGGGAAAATAACGAAAACGTCGGGTGAGGAGTTTCCCGAATTAAACTACGATAGCGATGGGAAGTAACTGCTGCAAGGGAGAAGCCGGTGCTCAGGTGTACAAAGGCAATGGAACGGAAATATCTATAGGACCCCGACGAAGAAGAAGGTTAGTGTGATTTCGTTTATCGCCTTTGGGACGAGTTATCAATGAAACGGAAAGGGTGAAAAAGTGTGTTTTCTCGATCGAGTGTTCATCTCGATGACCTATGGCTGTACTAGCTGCTTGTTTGATGTTCAGCTGCAGATCTGAAGTCTCGGACGGAGCTATCTTTCGTGAACGATTATAAATAGCAGACCGACAAGTTGGTTGTGGTGACCTGACTGTAGTGTTGCGATCATTTACGATGAAATGTACAATGGCGTTGTACCGCTGCAATAGTCGAAAACAGTCACAATATAAACAGTTTGACCTTCGTGCATACCAAACATTGGCAGGATGACACAATCGAACGTAGCGAAAGCAAACAGCAGAGTTTTTTCTGTTTTGAAAAATTAGACCTTATTTAAAAAGAATACAATGTTAAACAATTAATATTGCGTGTATAATTTAAGCTTAGGCGCTCTTATACATTCGTTCACGAACTTCTCTTGTTAAGAACGTTTATATTTTTGATTATGCATAATGTTACTATAATGCACGTGCTTGATGCAAAGTACAAGGGGTTCATTCATCTACCATCGGTATTTTCGTGCATATGCAAATAACTATCGGTATACATTATATAGATGGTCTTAGCTAGAGCATAATTATGTGATGCTCTGTTTCTGTTCCATCCTTTTCGAGCGCCTCAAAATGGAGCGTTTTTTTATGCGGCAAGGTTGACGATCAAGTACCTTATACATCACCCACAAGAGCGCATTGCTTAATCCACACGCTCTAGTTCGTCACCGACATGAATATGTCGAGAAATATTTTCGACACTCAGCTGGCTGATCAAGTTCACTGTTACGTTTAACGCGTCATCAGTATGCGTTTGTAAATATAGCATTATCGCTCAGCACACTCCCATCAGGGGCGACACATGATGTGTTTGGGATGGATAATGATCGCGGAACAAATTCGATGGAACATCTGCGTCACGCATAATGTCTACAGGCCGTCGTCAGAAATTTCACGGTGCGAACAGTGCACTCCGATTATGAAACGTTTCCTATATCCAGTTAATTAAGTGTATTTCAGTCCTTAAATCGGACTGTATTGGAATGCAGAAATTTTGATGTGTTGTCTTTAACCTATTACATAATGATGCCGTCTTGTATTTAATTTATTTTTCTACCAGTTATTCAAAGAGAATCATCTTAATACTGTCCATATTTTCGAATAATCTAATCTGTTTGTTTTTCAGTCCGGTCTACGCGGAAATGATGCGCGAGGAAACATTCCAAGGTAAGATCACTAATTACGAGTACTAGTTACCTTCAAGGTGTTTACCGCAAAATTTTCAATCATGCAAGAAAATACTTTCCATTTCTTTACAGTGGATGAGACGCCACATATCGGAGCGCCATTTTTCCTTAGGAAGCTATGTGACTATACAATATTAGTGGGGACAAGGGCAATCCTTTCTGTGCATGTTTCAAACACCAAGGATGTTAAGGTAGGGTGAAATGTCAATTCTTTTTTATTCTGTGTATTTCATTTTCTTGTTTGTTTTGTTTCATCAGGTAACGTGGTTTAAAGACGGTATTCCACTTGCTGAATCCGAGCGGTATATTTGTTCGAGTAAAGGACAATTGCATTCTCTCGAGATTATTACTGTTCTACCCGAAGATAGTGTCAAATGGTCTTGTCAGGCTGAGAATTTGCTTGGAAAATGTGACTGTAGTGGACAACTTACAGTAAGAGGTACGTAGATCCATAGCAATTGAATATATCCGACATTATTTAAAGTTAACAAGTATCCAACAAGATACAGTAGTCTCTATGGTGTACGCTTGTTTAAAGTAGGCTATGATCAGTTATAAAAACAATCGTATTCATCGGCCATTAAAAATACGTTATGAAATTGGACTTTCATCCATCTTTTACTTGTCTTGTAATAAGGTGAAACACTAGATGCATCCTTAACAAAACAAAAAGCTCGTAACTAAAAGAAAAACAAATAGAGCTAATATTTTGCATATATTTTTAGTTCCAGAAACCTACAAAGCTCCAGAATTTGTCGACGAACTACGCGCAATTCTCACCAGTCAGGGAACGATATCGCTTGAATGTAAGGTAATCGGTTATCCGACGCCAGAACTTCGTTGGTATAAGGATTCGAACGAAATTAAAGCGGGTGACATGTTTGGGCTCTCCATTAACGGGGGAGATTTAGCATCACTTGGTGTATACACCTGCGTTGCCACAAACTGTGTTGGAAGTAGTAGTTCTAGCTCGAAAGTTCGAGTACAAGAACAAGATACAACGGCGAAAGAAAAGACGATGGATAAGTATGTTCTCCTGGATAAATTTCTTCAAGTTTATTTTACCCTGCAACTTCTTTAATTTCAGAATTTCACCGGTTTTTATCGAAGAACTAGAGAAAATCAAGGGCAAAATTGGTGATCGTCTGGAACTACGTTGTAAAAGTATGGAACATATATTATTTACTATTTAGTACAAGCAGTGATCGGTTCGTTTGGTTCCGATAGGACGAGTATCCTATCGTATATCATACGATAGGCCCAGTACCATTATCCCATTTGGACTGTCTCCTGTAGCCACGAGTGACTAACCAGCTATGGTTATTTGAAATAGTATAGTTATTAAGCCAGGCAAAGATGAGATCTTTACGATAAAGTGGAAGATAAAATAGAAACGAGATGCCTTGCGTATTAGCAGGATATTAACTAGATAATTTTTCACCACGATAGCTGATTAATAGAACGTTTGATATCGTCACGCCGGTTACTTAATTACAAATACTATTTACCTTACTATTTCTCTTCTTTTATTCTCATAGTTAATCTATCTGCGACGCCGGTGAGTGTTCGGTGGTACAACCAAAGCGGACTCATAGAAGCGAACGAAAAATACTCCACATTCGATGATGGACTGGGAACCTTCTTACTTGAAATCAATGAAGCAGCATTATGCGATACCGGGGAATGGAAGTGTGTCATTACCTGCAAAGACGGTTTAATTGGAATAACAACGAATGTGGTGGAGCTCGATGGTAATTTTTATGATAAAAACGCGGTCGTTTTTTATCTAATGTTTTTTTTTTTTATCATAAAAACGCGGTTGTTTTTTATCTAATGTTTTTTTTTGTTTCAGTTCCTAGAAATTATCGTATTCCTCGGTTTATGGAGGGCTTAAAAGCTGTTTTAACAGATGAAGGACTTGTGTCATTTGAATGCAAGGTGATAGGCTTTCCGACGCCTACACTGCGTTGGTATAAAGATGGCAGGGAACTAAAACCAGGAGATGTGTATCATTTGACCGGCGTTAATTCGCTCGGATCGTACTGCTGTGTAGCTAGAAACAGTCTTGGCGAGGCGTCAAGTACTACTTTTCTCTCGGTAAATGACATAAAAGCCCAGTTGAACGAAGAAGAATGGTTGAATTTGATGCAGATTAATCAAGCGCCTACATTTAAGTCTGGCCTGATCAGTCGAGATGTGAGTATTGCTGAACCATTTAAATTAACGGTCGTTATAAGCTCGGTAACGAAACCAACGGTCAACTGGTACAAAGATGATCTCGTGGTGGAAGGATCCGACAATTATAAACTGTCGTCTGACGAGAACACATATACATACAACATCGACGTGGTTGTAGCTCAGCTCGATGATCAGGGCGAATGGAAATGTGTAGCGTCAAACGAATTCGGTCAAGCTGGTACGTCATGTTTTGTTAAATTAATCATACCGAAGCACTACCGTAAACCGAAATTCTTGGAAAATTTGAAAGCTGTAATGTTGCGAGATGGTACGGTGAATCTTGAGTGCAAAGTCATTGGTGTACCACAGCCGGTACTCAAGTGGTATAAAGACGGAACGGAGTTGAAGCCTGGTGATATTCATCGCATTATCACCGGACAAGATGGTAAATGTTGCCTTGGTACGTACACTTGTGAGGCGGTTAATTGCATGGGGACTGTTAGTAGCACTGCTTCACTTCACGGATACGACGGTATAGCTGACGAAGGGCCACTGCCTGAAGGAGCGACACAGCTTGTAAAAGATGCATCTTTATCAACGATACACGAAGAACGAACATCGCAAATGTTTGATACGGCTGCGTCGTATGAGAGCGCGGCAAGTAATGGACGGGGAGAGATATCATTCACGTTTGATGGCAAAGAGGTGTCAGTTTCGCTGTACGAAACTCCAGAGCTAACGAATGACGAAGCGTTGCAGATTGTGCAAATGTTTGCTGACCAATTGCATCAAAACATTAATGAAAATGAAAACGTTACCAACATGCCTTCGTTGCGGTTTGTAAAGGAAACATCTACTTCTGGACAGTTAGTAATGGAAGCACTGGTAATAGATGTGCCAGTTGAGGAGGATAATAACGTTTTCGAGGATGATCGACGTACAGATTTTGATATCGATGAAATGCACGATGAAAACACATTCACTTTCGAAAGCGGCATTGCTTCATCAAAGGTACGAACACATCGTCAAAGTAGCAATGACCAGGACGATTTCCGCAGCATGACTTCATCGGACCATTCAGACTTGGAGCAAGACGTTATGATGAGTATTCTGAGTCGAGATAGTTTACCTGTGCTAACCAGCCCTGTCAAAACTGCGGATGCTGCTATAGGTGATGATACTAGTGCGCGAATATTGTCGCTGATAGAAACGGTAATTTTCCATCTTGCATCAATCCGTGAAGAAGTAAGGAACCAAACAGACGTTGCCATCACAGCAAACTTTATGGAAAGAAGTGAAAAAATTTTAGCAGACATCCTGTATCCTGTTCAGCAGCTGCACAAGAACCTGGCCAGTAATCTAGGGTTGGAAAACTTACTGAACTCGTTAGAACATTTGGCGCGAGGATTGAGTGTGGTGGAGAAATGCGTCCAAATTGGTGGCTTCAGTCGAACATTTGTCTACAGAACAAGCGTTTGTATTGTAGAGGGCTGTGGTAAGCAGATGTTAAACTGTCTTGCGGATTTACGTCTCCTCGTCAGCCAGCAAGTTGAGGCTGATTTCGTCACACAACAAAAGATCTACATGGCGTTGCTGGAAATACAGACAAGTATAGAATCTGCCTTAGAAAGCATTCAGTCACAGCGTATTTTGCAGGAGGCTGACTCGGTTGCAGCCTTGCAAGACTTGACTGGCATTGTGACAAATCGTTCCATTTTCGAAGATATTGATTTCATTTTAAAATCCGACGAACCGATCGGTGGACTACAGATAAAGAATTTACAAATTACGGTACTTGAGTTTGAAAAGTCCCTTGCTACCATACTTACGATCGTATCACAGTCAAAAAAATGCAACGTGCGCTCAGAAATTGCCAGATTTGGTTTGACAGAGGTGCTGCTAGAACTGAGAAATAAAACGGATGTACTAACGATGCAAAGCATCGAACAACGCCAGCAAAGCGTAGTGGAAGGAGAGATGAAACCGGCGATTGTTGAATTACACAGCTTAGTTGAGAGAATAGAAACAAATGAATCTTATGCTGAAGTGATAAATTGTCTCAATGAAATGTTTGTGCCATTGGAGAAAATCAAGTCTGCTTTGTTAAAATTAACGCACGAATTTCACAATGCGGCAGAAAAAGAGTACAATAGTAATCAAGCCCTTGAGCAACAAATCGAAGAGTTTTATGAGCTCATTGTTCATCTTAAGGAAGAAATACAACGAACGAGTAGGGATTATACCCACAATGCCGACATCTTTATACTGCTGGAAGATTGTCTTAATCGCCTTTTCGGTATTCATACTGCGGATTCCATTGACGACGAGGAATGCGCACGAATGGAAATTGTTCTCATACAGCTTTTAATGAATCATCTCACAAAGATTGAACTAGCCTTGCAGGAGAAAACTGAACAAAATATGTTGTCTAACCTATCAACGGCTTTCCTGAACGTACATGATAATTTACAGCATTTTAGTTATATGCGCTCAAACAATAAGTACGAAAAAATTCGACAAGATATACTCCATCATGCAAGAAAAATGGTCTTTTTCCTTATCGAAAAGGACACTTCAGACATTTTGCTTGAGGAACGTCGCAAGGCTATCTGTGAGATAGCTCTGTTTTCAATTCAAAGCGATGCGGTCAGAATGAAGCATGTATTCAAAGAATGGTTCTCAGAAAAGTTTGAAGCCGGTGATATTAAAAATATTCTTAAAAGTTTGGACAATCTCGACGAATATACAGCGTCATGTATGAAAAATCATGAGCAATGTATCATTTCGAATAATGAAATCGGTTTCAATTCATTAATTAAATTAACCGTACAAATGAGTCAATCTAGCGAATCTTTGGAGGAACAAAAACTGAAGAACACTTTTGACATAAATAATGTTATAAGCTCTTTCGAAAAATTGAGTAATGCTGCTTATAATTTTCATCAAAGCAATCAAACCAACATGTCGATTTTGTGTCATAACTTACATGAAAATTTGATCGAAGTTATTGAACAACAGAAAAAATATTATGCACAAACTTCCGAGGCTCCTCTCGAACATTTAAAGACAAATTTTACTTTAATTAAGAACACTACACAGAATTACTCTTCATCATTTCTTCTTGAAGCATCAATAAGTGCGCTTGAGACCACTATCAACGAGCTTGTAGGTCAGCCGATGAAGATGGAGAGCATTGAGCTGGTAAATGCAATCGCATTACCAATTGCGAAGGTAACAGATACTTTGAAGAACATTGATCTGCAATCGGCGTATA
>JXXB01018343.1:0-11800 GCA_000956275.1 Anopheles koliensis
AACATAAATCATTCATAATTGTTACCGAAAACCAGATTTACAACCTTTTTTTTCTACTGATCAATCTCAACTTGTGTACAAAAACAAATCACGCAAACGCTTATCAAGAACTGCACCACAGCCCAAATGAATCGTTAAAATTCTCGCAAAGAAAATTAAATGTCAATCGGTTCATGTCGTTCAAAGCATTAAGATGCGTTAAGGAATTTCCGTTTTTGGGTTCCGTTCAAACCCACCGTGTGCTTGTCAAATTTTGTTGAGCTAAGCTTGGTTGAAGGCAGATTATTAATTTTAGATTAATTTTCTTGCAGTCACGCTTAGCACTGGTAATACAACGCGTGGCAAGTTGATAAAAGTCCTCCGAACTGAGAAAAACTCCCAACCGCCTCTTCGGGAACAATCTTTATTTCAACCTAACCTAACGACTTACCTCAAACCCCCAAGAATTGTTCCATTTTGATGAGTCGCTTTTCTCTCTTCAACCGCTTGCGTGCACATGTGTAGCACCTTCAACGGGAAGAAAAAGCACCCTCAATGACAGTAATAATCATAAATAATTAATGCTCATTTTTACGAAACTTCATTGTTTGCTCTACGAACCCGTCACCAGTGTGTGTGTGTGCTGTGTGCCGGGGCCGGCCACAGCCGTTGTTGTCATCGTTTGCGCCGTGGAGAGTAGTTAATTGTGCCCGATCGGTCGGACAAGAAACGTGGAGGAAATGATGAAGGGCTTCAAGTGCGATATGGATGGAAAGCGGATTAACAGCGTCGACAACGACGACGGGTGCTGCTGCGCACACACGACATCATAATCATCGAGTACCTTCCTCCTCCTCCCGCTGTCCAACCCCAAACCACCCCAGCTTGCCCCACAAATCACGGTGTGTTGAAGGTTTTCAAGTAGACCGATTTTCAAATACGAACGCCTATAGAGCTGTGGCGCGCTCTGGTGCACCGTACGGTTCTAAGTGGCCCTGACAGAAATAACGGACTGAGGAAAAAAAAGTGGTAAACGGGACCCATCACCCCCTCAAGACGTTTGCGTTTCACTTGCCTATGAATATTTAAATGTTGTGATGCTTTGAAGAAAACGAAATTGAATTACAATTGCACTTTTGCATCGGGGAAAGAAACGGAGTGTTTACTACAACAGCGCTACACACACCGACACAGTAGACCGATCGTACAATAAGTTTAAAAAATTTACCCACAGAGGGCGCTGTTTGACGCGTGTTTGTTTTTATCGACGTAAAGTACTAAATCCTTCCCTGTTTCTGCTATCTCTTACAGCCGTCCAGCGAGGTCGAGTTCCACCGTCACAACCGCCGGGCATCCCGTACGGCCAGTACTCCATACCGAACGGTGATTCCGTGACCGGGTTCAATGGTCAC
Organism: Anopheles koliensis; assembly: GCA_000956275.1. Taxonomy (NCBI): domain Eukaryota; kingdom Metazoa; phylum Arthropoda; class Insecta; order Diptera; family Culicidae; genus Anopheles; species Anopheles koliensis. The sequence continues at coordinate 1,392 of JXXB01018343.1, forward strand.
TCGTACCTTAGTTCCTACATTTCGCTGCTGCTGCGAGCGGAACCCTACCCCACGTCCCGCTACGGGCAGTGCATGCAGACGAACAACATCATGGGCATCGACAACATCTGCGAGCTGGCGGCGCGGTTGCTCTTCTCCGCCGTCGAGTGGGCCCGCAACATACCCTTCTTTCCGGATCTCCAGGTCACCGATCAGGTGGCGCTGCTGCGGCTCGTCTGGTCCGAGCTGTTCGTGCTGAACGCGTCCCAGTGCTCGATGCCACTGCACGTCGCGCCGCTGCTGGCCGCGGCCGGGCTCCACGCTTCCCCCATGGCCGCCGACCGGGTGGTCGCCTTCATGGACCACATCCGGATATTCCAGGAGCAGGTGGAAAAGCTGAAGGCGCTCCACGTCGACTCGGCCGAATACTCCTGCCTCAAGGCGATAGTCCTCTTTACCACAGGTAAATTGCTGGACAATCTCTTCGGCGATGTCCACGCACTGCTTGCCAAAACCAGCTCCCAGCTCCACTCCCTCCAGTCCGAGTCGGACGTGATCCACCTGGTGCAGATGCATCAGTACCGTGGTGCCAGCGGTGCCACCGGCACGCATAACACCACCGGTGGTAGCACCGACTCACCCAACAGCTCCCTTGCCAATGTCACCCTCAACAGCTCCAGCGGGAACTCCTCACTAACCTCCTCCACCTCGATGGTGTCGAACTCGGGTCAGGTGGAGGGTGGTGCCGGTGGTGCATCGGCCGTCGTACCGTCGTCGATTGCGTCCCCGTCCGTGACCACGACCACGGCGATACCGGCGGCCACCAACTCGAACACCACCACCGCCGCCCATAACCCCACTAACACGCACAATAACAACAACGATCTTAAAACCATCAACAACAATCTAGCCACACCATCCACTAACACCAGCTCCTCGACGGTACCGGCCAGTGTGAGTTCGCCGTCGCTCGTGGCAGCCGGGGTCGGCGCACTGTTCGGTAGCAACGCACAGTCGAAGACACCGCCGCTGCCACTGTTCAACTTCCACCAGAACACGCCGAACCGATCCTACCACGGTACGCTCGATGACTTCGTCAATCTGAGCAGCAGCAGCCCGTACGGTGTCGGTTCGGCGTTCTCGTCCAGCTTCGGCTCCAGCGGTATCTTTAGCCCGTACGGTAGCGGTAGCTTGCAGGGTCCGATGCCATCGGCCGGCCCGAAGTACCTCGGTGGCGGTAGCACGGACTACAAGTTCTCCCCGTACAGTCCTTGGAGTAGACGATAGGTGGTATGATCTTTCGACTGATCTCCCGACTGAGAATTGCACTCGAAACACCATATCACAGGGACGACCTCAGGATATCTGCTGTATCTCTGCTTAGCTCTTTAGTATCTCTAGCACGTAGCCCTCCTTGTACAGATAAGCGCACTATTGTACCCAAAAGTATTTGTTACCGACGACTCTGTCGCCGCCGCCATGTATCTAGATCTTAGTATTATGCTAGCCTAATGCCTATCGTGTAGTGCTATTTATTTAACTTATTCCACACAACGACACTTCTGTACCGTATACTTTATAAGCGTTGGTTATGTAGATTCGTAAGTCTGCCCCCTCTCTAGCTCTTTGTAAATTCTCCTGTTGAGTTATTTCTGGTCCACCTCGACGACGTCCTAGCCTGGCCTGCGTTGTACCTTTCTTCGCTCGCACACTCGCCTCTAGGATGGGATTAGACTGACTCGATCGGGAACCGGAGGAAGCCGTAGTGAGTGCAAAATAAAGTGCGATTTCGTTAGCAAAACAAAAAAAAACTAAAAACCCGTACCCGTGTGTTCCTTGTTCAGTTGTCAGATGGTTCGCTGTCGAAGTTGGAGTCCGCCTATCGATAAGTGTTGTACCGTTCGCCTTGTGTTCTTCTTGGCGCGTATCGGCGCGACACGGGACAAAAAAAGTTCTCCTTGAGGTTCCGATAGCTCGCGCGTACTTGTCCGCATGCTGCATGATTCAATCTTCCGCCGGTTTCGAATGTCGTTCGTCAGAATTCGTGTCGCAATCAGGTTTCGCCGCCAGGTTCGTGCGTTTCTCGTTGCCATCGTCGTCGTCGTCGTAGTCGTCGTCGTTTGCATGTAGTTTGGTTGTAGGTTGTAGATTGGATTAGGTTGTACATCTCGCACTCCTCGAGAATTTGCGTATTTCTCTTGCCGTCGCGCAATTCGCGCTTCCCGTTTCCACGCGCGAGGCGTCACATACTCCAAATTCCTAACCGTCATTCCCGGTAACGGGCGACATCGAAAAGAAATGTTGCACATTATGCGAACGGATGCCTTAAAACCGACGATGCGGCATTCGCATTCTCCACCGCCGGTACGGGGTGCAGCAGCAAAACGGAATCGGAATTGGACGGCAACGTCCCGATGCACGCGTTGCCGCTCACTTGAAGATTTCGTTGTTTGCTTTGTACTTGGCCCAACGGGCCACGGGCACTCTCCAAAACCCCATTTCCACGGCAGCCCCAAGTGATCCAAGTCGTTCGGTCGCTGGTCTACGAAAAAAAATCCGGTGCGCATCATTCAAGTCGCACGCGGACGTGATATGGTCGCGCGGAAGCCCACTCCGGAGCTGGGAGTTGGGGTAGATGTTTTGGGAATCTACCCCAACCGTGAGAGACACAGAGCCGTTGAGGAGCGAAAAATACACACACACAAAAATCCATCGACCACGAAAACCTCCGCCGCTGGAAGATGGAAGATGTGAAGTGAAACAAACGCAAAACATGAATTCATGTCTCGTGCATTTTCATCTTCATCATCATCATCATCATCAACGCCACGACCGCGTCCTCGCCGAACGTCGACTGCGCCAAAGCGCCGCTGTTTCGTGACGTTGCCGCCTGGTCTAACCTATCACTCCCTCCGGCCGCGTCCGTTTATCTCGAAACTGCGGTGTTGGAGAAGGTGGTAGCCACAGCAGTAGCACTATTGCCGCTGGCGAACGTCTTCTAGCGCAGTGTCGCCCCTCGGGAACTGGTGCATAAATAAAGCGTACTGCCTTCAATCCACCGCGCCGTGCCTGGCGGGTTCGGAAACGAAACGGAAGGATCTTGCTTCGAGATTAGGAGACCATGACCGTGAGCGGTACCGGTTCTCCAATCGGTCGGTAGTCCTTTTGTCGGATCTCCGTACTCCGGAGCACTGTAGCGCACGGGAAAAGGTCAGTAAGATGGTCAAACGCCGGCTCTACCGAACTGCCGAACGTTCGCGCTAATGGAAGCCAAATCCGCCCCGAACTCAAACGAACACCGTTTAGGTGCATGTTTCGCGGAAATTAAATTGAAATAATTTCGCAACACAAACAGCACAAACAGCGCATTTCGAGCGCGAGGGATGCTTCCAGCTGACCCGGGGTCCATTCGTGCCAAGATGTTACGACTCTTGGCGCCTGCTTAGCGACACGCGAAGGAAATGTTTGCACGGTTCCCTTTAAGGGTTCTCCTCTTATCGCACGGGATAAATTAGCGATGTTTACAAGAACGGTAATGTAGCAAATGGATGTTTAAAGTCGAGAAGAAATCCACCAGTGGGGTGTAATAGCGACTCTTAAATTGTTTTACAATTCGTTCCGTCGCTTGTTCTGTTCGGTAGAAGATTGGAGCTGAGATTTCTATGTTTTTTTAAAACATTTTTTAACATTCCACACACACAAATTTCGTTGGGTTCAATGTATTTTAAAAACACTGGAAGTTCATCATGACGAACATTTATCCACTCAAACGAAATTATTTACGACTATCGCCATATCGACCTCATTCCAATGGTGAAATATCGATCTCTCGGGGTTCTAGAGAAACAGAACTTCAAAAAACACATCCCCTCCCAAAAACACACATGTCTGATTCGATGAAACAAAAAAAAAGTTTACCCCAAAAAATAAAAGCCCCATAAATAAAAACTACCAAAGCGCAAGAATTATTGTGAATCAATTTCTTCCGCACAATAAATTTCGCCATTTCGGCGCGTCATGTGTATGATGGCCGGGGAGTTTTTTCGACGTTCAACTTTACGCTGTCACCGGGCACATTTAAAAAGCAAGAGAAAATACATGTTTGCTGTCCCCGCGATGAATCCACAACAATCACCACCGCGGAATGGAATGTCGGTCTGAATGTTTCGATTACGTTTAAATCATGCGATCAAACGGTGCACGATCGGAAGTGGGATTTGGAAAAGAATTCTACCAAATCTCCACACACAACCACATCCATCGGAATGTTTCTCTTCTAAGCGCAATCTGAACGCAAAAAAAAAAACAAAACAGATAAATGTCTAACATCTGTAAGACGCACCACAATCCAGACAACATCCGGACTTCACCGACAACATTGTCACGTGCTCCACGTACGGGCGATAAATCCCCCTCCCCCACCGTAACACATTTTTCTTTCCACCGAGGCAGGCGGGCGAGATCAAAAAGGTCGGATCTCTAACGCTCTAGTGGTGGGCATTAATTAGAATGCACAATGGTATCATCCGACGGGAATGTGTTTCACAAATTGATTCCTGTTTTATCTAGCCTAGACACCACCGCATCAACCGGTGCAATGTCCACGCCGCATTGTGCAAGTTCGGGAGTTTTCCCGCAAAAGTTTCCACTTCCACGTTCGACTGAGCACAGGCTGTGAAGCCATATCACTGGGATGCTACTACCGCTTGGATAAAGTTTTCGCAGCTACAATGTGAGTAGTTTCGTACTAATAAATTAAATTGTTTGCACAACGGCTGGGTTGTGGCCCTTCCCACAAGCGGAGTAACTGTTTGCGCTCTTATCCAGTCAACTAATCTTCGACCCCGGGACACCTCTCCCGGGGTAATGGGTCGCAGAAGGTGTCGTCTTTATCTTCCCATTTCTCACACGCCGTTTAAGGGTAGCAGGATAGCCATAAAGCTCCTGGTGCTAGTTACCCCCAAAAAGGGGTTTATGTTTAATCTTTGCACCAAATTTACATATCAAAACTAATGCCAAATATACGCCAACACAATGGGTGCCCATTTACAGAACCCGTACCGGCTCAAAGGTTACCCCGGAACGGAGGTGAGAGTGCGTGCGTGATGGCTCATAACAATAAGCCGTGTTTGTATCCCTTTTTTTTGGCTTAATTTAATATCGTCCTCATTTGGGGGTTTGTTCTACCGAAATCAAACACACACACACATGCATGGGATATTCTCCACGGGAAATGTCAATTTCCTGAGCACTGACATTTTCGACAGGCTCGGCTAAAGGAGCGGCTTGTGTCGTCACCGCTGACCGTAACGAAACGCGTTTGATACTTGCTTTCGGGCAATAACAAGAAACGGTGACATTTGCGATTAGATGCGCCCAGTTTAAAGGGCAACACAGTGTCAGCCGGGGGTGGGGGAGGGAGGGAGGGAAAGAGCAAGGTGTTGTGTTGGATAAAAAGGATAAAAGAAGAGCATTTCGAATCAGGAGTATATTAATGCGAAACTGGACTTTTTTTTCAATCGCGAAGCATTCCCTTCACAGAAATCATCTGACATGGCTTCCCAATGTCATTCACGCTTCGTTATCTGGCACCACACCGAAATTGCACATTCATTAAGACTTTACAAACCAAATCCAATCTGCGTAAAAACCGCACGCACAACACAAAACAAAGCAGTCAAAATAACAACCTTTACAACTTAACCCAAACTCCCCGGGAGATATGAACTGTTTGCTGCCGCCACCGCTTGGCGTTACCCCGCGTCGCCGATTAATGGCATAAATAATCAACCCTAAGGCTAACCTTTTTCAGGGGCCGGTTCTAGGGGCCAGCTGCGGCTACGGCATGACTCCCATCGCCCGGCCCGGGAAAGGGTTTCCCGACAAACAACAACATTTATCTCCCGGTCAACCCTTTGGTTTTAGCGCGGCAAACGATAATTTACATACTTCCTAAAAAATTCGCCCTAGTATGGATGCCGCCCGCATCCGGCGTACAAATGGTCGGCACACGACCAAACACTTGCTACCATTTAGCACCTTCCTCATCCTGCACCATCGCCCTCGAACTTCCGCGATAAGCCGTCCACCAACACGGTCGTCCTTCGGTGGACCTTCTGCTTCATTTGCGCGGTCCGCATTGACCGCGACGAAAGAAGGACATGATTTAGCCGCGGACATCCCCGAGGCGGGAGTGTTTTGCACGGTGGATATACTTTAATTATAATTTAATTCATTCGGCTCAATAAAAAGGTTAATTATCACTTACTCAACTCGCGCACCGCGAGCCGGGTTCGTCCGGGAAAAGCAGTCAGAAATAATTGAAACCCGACCGCCACGAGCCATGTGGTTTCCACAACGACATCCGTCACGTCATTTGGTGACACGTGGCACACGCGAAGCCAAGGATCGCTGGTGGTGCTGCCATTGTTTGCTCAACTCCAGGTTCAGCGCACAAGAGGGCTCTTGACACGCTCGATCGGGTACCTCTCCGCCGAACACGGATCCATCGGTAACCTTGGGACACGGCAATGTCGGCACACTGTCGATACGATGCATACACAATCCGCGATTGTAATTCACACATTCACCTCCCAACCCCCTAGATCGCGCTAGGTGCCCACCCTAGCAATCACTTCCCCAGCAATCCGGCCGACTGTAAAATGTGGATAAAATTGCACATAAAATTACACAAAAAATAGGTGCGAAAGGTCGGCCGGGAATACCGCCATCGCGGAATCTCGCTCACGGTGCGCCATCGCGCGGTCGTCGCGGTCGTCCATGTACGGGCATTATCGTCATAAAGCATAATCATCGTCATAACAATAAAGCGGAGGCAGTGCAAATTATAAATACACAGCCAATTTCTGCGAGAGATAATAAAATCTGCTAGTTTATCGCACCGGTTTCGCACCTGAGTGACGCCAGGAGACGGGGATGATATCAGAGCCACCTGTCTCTGTCGCCTGGGGAATGGGACTGAAATTGGTCGAACCAATGAAATTTTTAAGCTGAAACACTAGCGTGGAAAACTTATATCCCGAATTATGTTACGACACGATATCCCGGTTCCATTCGATCGCTTCCACAATACTTCCGGTGGCACAACTACCCTATGTAATGTGTACTAAATCCACCGAATTACTATCCGTGCAAGTTACCGCACCTAACCCGGAATCTAACCTGTTTCCACGGGAGAAGCGAGGTCATGAAATGGGCCCCTCAAGCAAAGCGCTGGAAGCTCAAATCAAAAGCGGAAGCGTAACATGACACGTTCGATTGTAATCCAAATAAGCAACATCTCCCCGGACCGGGATGGTTTTTAAAGCTCACCAGAACCGAACAACACGAGGTTACAAATCGATTGTTATTGCCGCCTCGTTCTCTCCCGCCCCCGTCCGAGCGGGAGGAGATCCAGTTCAAAAACTTTGTTTTTATTAGCTTAAACCTACTAATCACATTAGGTGCAGGTGTGAAAGAGAAACCACAAGCGTCGTTCAAGTACTTCCTTCCTGTCTAGGCGCGCGGGTCTTACCGGGCCAGTGAACGCCCAGCCAAGCAAGTCCCGCTCAAAGAGCCGAAAGGTTCACCGATGTCACCGACCATACTTTGCCAAGGGTCAGTGGTGCTTCGACTGCTTCATGCACCGACGGAACCATTGGAACCATGCCGCGGTTCTATTGGCCACTACCATCACACATACACACACGAACAGAACCGTGCGTCCAAAAAAAAAACCATCGGCCTCTAACCTAACCTTAATCACCTTAAATATAATAAAATAGAATAATCCTTCGATGCGCCGATGCCATTGCCGGTACCGAGATTGTTACTCTTCACACCGAGCTCTCGCCCGGTTCCGGATTTTCCGATCGCTATCGGCGTCGCTGGGCGCAAGGGAAAACTCCCCATTCCTCTCACCGACGCTAAGCTCTTAAGCGCATCGCGGCCCTGTATTGTAGCGACCGGCTTTCCCGGCTTCGTTGCGAACGCTACAAAAATCAACAAATCTCATCCACAGCGTAACCACACACACACACTCGCAGCCGCAATCGCACAAAAGCGGTCAAATTTCGGTAGTAAGTTCACTCGTTTATTTACCGGTCGCCGGCATCCGGTATCTGATACGTGCATGCCCGGCTAACTTTCAAACACGGGCGGCCTTTCCGGTACGGACAAAAAACTAACAATAAACAAACTACTCCGGCAAGGTCCGGTGCAGCGAAAAACCGCGCGTCCACTGCGGCCGATGTTTTGTTTGTGCTGGCGCCTCTCCTGTGGCTGGCGGACGAAATCGAGCGATAGACACACCGCTCACACGGGGATGCGCCAAAAACTGGCGGCTCTGTTGTCGTCGTCGTCGCTGTTGTCGTCGCCGGCATCAGCATGTACACAGTGGGAAAAATAATCCTTCGTAAGCCATATTATTAATTTTTCCGAGGTTTTCCATTACACAGCCCCGCTCGTCGTGGGCGGTTGGAGGGTTCAGTTCCGGTGTGGTAAAACAATTGACAGCACGCCGACGCTGGGCAAGGGGCCTCACTCAGTAACGGAACGGCAACTTTCCTTTTCCGCTTGAGGATTTTCATCCAGAAACAACAATCCCTATCGCTTGGAAAAGCGCATTTGTGTTCCAGCTCATCGATGCTGGTCATTGCCCAGAACAGAGTGATGTTTTTTTTTTTTGCAAAAGTATTTTTAAATATTGGATACGTCGAGAGTGCGTGGAGAGCATGTCACTTATGCGTTCACAGAAACACAATTTTCATCATTTAAATTGCGATGTTGTGACAACACTTCAACGTAACGATATGCAACTAAAAATCGTCACTCTCTAGTGAGCCAACGTGCAGATTTTTTTTATTTGGTTGACACCACCACAAGACACTTGGCAAACAAAATAAAGCGTAAATCAAATTAAGTAGATAAACAAACAACAATACCACCACCTCGAGTGGGTGATGAAAGTTAACCCCTTTTTTGTCCGCACACCCTAAACCGAATCAACGCGCGAATTTTACTCGCCCTCAGGCCAAACCCAACCACCAGACGGGAACCCAGGCCGGAATCGATCCTTCCTCGTGGTTTGGCAAATACAAAGAAGCAAACCCACGAAAATGGGATCCCAGAAATGAGCGCAACCGTCAGGTTAAACGCAGCGGCCGGAATGAATGAGAACATTTTGTCATTTCCGGGCTGCACGGAGAAAAATGGGAAAACCTAATTCCACGGGTGTTCCGATCCAAGCGAGCGCACGGTTCCATCCATTGCTTGCTCTTCTTGGCAGCTTTTGAATTTGATATTTTTATTTAATTTTCACAACACGAAATTATTATCTCGCGCCACACCCGGGCAACCCTTTTTTCCACGGCGACACGGATGCCGCGCTGCTTTCCGCCGTGTACGAGCGAAATTTCAATTTTATCATTATGATTACACTTCGCCATTATTGCCATCATGCGTGCAATATCCTGTTTGCGCGGAAGCGTAAAGGGTTTTCTGGTGATGTTTGTGTTTACACATTGTGCTCAGTAGTGCTTGGGTGGAGGTTTTTTTTCTGTGTTATTTTTTGTTCAACGAGAAGTTTTACTCAACCTTATTTACCGTTACGATTTTCCGCTACGGTTCTCGCGAAGGAAAAGAAAACAACTCAAAATCTATGGATTTTCATGTGCCCGTACTGGCAGCGAGGAATAGGTCACGGGGCGCGGAACCCACAATTAAATTAAAATCCCGACATGCAATATTGGAGCTAGTTTGGATTGCTGTGCAAATGGAAGTACAAATATGCAAGCCGAAACGGGAAACATGAGCATGTGCACCACCGGTAATCGCGGATTAGCGTTGGTTCACCCCGCAAAAACACAATAAAACTGCCCGTTAGGTAATAAAAAAAACATCCAGGGCAATATCGCCTCTTCGGAGCCGATGCAGCTAAATTATGTTCCAGTGCATCTATTTCAATAAAATGATCCCGTAAAAGGTGAACTGATTTTACGACAACCAAGATCAAGTCATCACCATTAATCGCTGCTTGCTGCGCTTTTGCTAAATATCACACCCACATACCAAATGCATGCCCTTTGCATGCCATAAACCATTGATCTTGGGTTCACATGCTCGGAAATGGAAAATGTGCAATTCCGTTTCCCTACTTGCACATTATGCCGTACACAGAAGGGTCACTTGAGCTGACAAAACCCTCCTTCAGTGGCTAGATGGATGGAATTTCTTTTGATTGCAGGCTCCATCCATCCATCTACCGATTGGTATCGGCGGCAAGGGCACATTTCAATCGTCACCGATGTCACCTTTACACCCCCGTTCCCCGAAGGCTGAGAAACGGGAGAAAGTAGCCACATCTTTCCGACAAATGTGCGTGCCAGAGATTATCATCGCGCGTACCTAACCACCGACAAAAGAGAGTCCGG
>JXXB01018380.1:0-12261 GCA_000956275.1 Anopheles koliensis
TTTTTTTATAAACAATTCAGGCGAAGATTTCCCTCTTATCTCCTTATGGAACAATAGAATCCAGATAAAGCATGCCAAAAATTAAACAAAACACATGACCGCATGTCGAGTAATATCCATTTAAACGTAATGAAAATTGTTAACCGAGCATACACAAATACACACGCACACACAGAGGTATCGAGTGGGAAGCGGAACCGGAAAACAAGGAAATTTAGAAAAGCACAACCAGAAAATCAATTACGCGCTGTGTGGAGAGGATGGAGTGTGATTATTATAAAGACTGAGCAGTTCATTTTAAGTTGTTCGAACGCGATACCAAGAAAGGAGCATGGCGTGGCAGCGCATCGACGGAAGAACGGAAATGAACTGTCTAAAAACGTAAATCGAGAAACATTTAAAGTAGTGTAAATTCAACATTTGCAACAAATTTGGTCAGAATGCGTACAATACTACAAACCCCAATTACAGGGCCACGTGAAGGGGGGTGAAGGGGGTGTGAGGTGAAGCGCCACCTGAAAGCCTGATTGTGGAGGAACGTTTAACACACGAGCAAAATTAATCACATTGAAAAGCATAATGAAAAAAAGTGACGATTAGTTATGAGCGTTCGTGAGTTACTTTTTCACACAACAAAGCTTACTTTTGTATCACCGAACGTTTTGTGGACAGTACGATAGGCTAGCATTTTCGAAACGTGACAAGAAAAAGGGCATTGTTGGTTGCGTAAACGTAAGCGTGCAAGCGCACCCTTCCGCTTCCGTTTGGCGAACGAAAAGAACACACTTTCCCACGTTTTTTCGAGCACACACTGTGCACTCAAATAAAAACACGGACGCGCACGGATTTCGAACATTATTCTCGAAGAAAGTAACGTTAATGCGTGCACTGCACTGTGCACGGACACAAACACTCACCGCAAATACTACCAGTACTACGCCACTAGTACGCGTGCACCGGATGTAGTGACAGGTTTTGCTCTCTCTATCTCTCTCCAATCGTACTACAATAGACGCCCGATGAGCACGATAGTTGTAGGAAGTAGCGCGATAAATACCCTCAACCAACGAAGGGGAAATTGCTTAAATTGGATTAAGCACCCAGCTGCAGGATAGAAAGGTAGAAGGATTCTAATACACGTGAAACTGAAACGGTACGTTAACAGACGGTGCCACATCATCCACTGATCCACATCCCACATCCTTACAAACGTATCGTCTCTCTGTGCGCCGTAGCGATCCTTTTCGCCGATCAGCAATCTATTGAGAATTAAATAAACAGGTTTTAATCATACGTTTAGTAAAAAAGAATCGAAAAGTGAGTTTCCTTTCATTCTCTCTCCAAAACCCGTGTGCTTCAGTCGAAAAGTTCTAACATACTTTTATTCATACCCAATGAAAGACGCAAACGCTACGGGTAACGAAAAACATGCCTACTTAACTTGTACATTTTTCAGAGTCTGTGCTTTTACCGCGCCCTTGCCGGGAACGACGAACGTACCGTCCTTGTAACACGCCACGAGCTCGCCGTTGGTTTTCAGATCCGGTGCGACCGTTTCGAAAATTTTCTTCTTAGGGTTCATCACCGCATCCGGCACACGCGGATATCCCTCCACGTGCACCAGATCCCCCGGTACGGCACCCTCTGGTGGGGCTAAAATTTCCACCCGGTCCGGTGTGGAAGCACACATCACCATCGCCTCCGAGAGGATGCCACGCATTTTGGCGGGCTTTAGATTGCATAACGCCACCACCATCCGATTCTGCATCTCCTCAATCGGTACATACTTCACCAGACCGGAAATAACGGTGCGTGGCCCTGTCGGTTCACCACAGTCGATCTTCTCCACGTACAGACTGTCCGCGTCCGGATGACGCGATACCTCCACGATACGTCCGACACGCATATCTAAGCGACCAACGTCGATCGGTGGTTCTTCTGCAGCCGGTGCACCACCAGCCGCTTTAGCTTCACCTGCAGGTTTTTCCTTCTTCGGTTTCTTTTCTTTCGGTGGTTTGTTTTCGTTCTGTTGTTGTTTCGCCGAGGGCGGAGCTTCGGGGGGTGTTTCCTTCTTCACCGGAGGTTGAGCAGATTCCATTTTTACCGTCGTAATACCGCATCCTGCACGCACTTCGTCCGGCGTTGGAACCGGAATCTGTACCTTTCCGTGCGCTACTTCCAGAGAAACGAGCTTTTTTAGACAGGAGTCAACCTGCCGACGGAGGGTTTCATTTTCCGCCTGCAGTACAGCAATTTTACGCTGTACCTGCTCGTTCTTGATCTCCTTCAGCTAAAGGATCGAAAAGTTTGTGATAAATCGTTGGGTGATTGACCGTGAGGATTGTGTTGAATACAAAAATAGCACTCGCGTTCCCTCACCTCCTGTTTCAGAGACTCAAGCAACTGCTCGGCCGCTTTGTTGTTGGACAGAATGCGCTGTAGATCGCTCATCCTCACTAATCGTGGCACGGAGAATATACTTTTCACAACCGCTCCGAAGGTGACACCGAACATTCGATGTGGCCAGTCAAAAAAGGGCAATTAAAACAGGGAAAACCGGTCCCACTCGTACACCAAAACACCGCGGATTAATCCGAGAGAGAAACACAAAACGTGGACACAGTTGGAGCTGCTGTCAAAGTGATGGTTATTTGTTTACATTTTTCATTTTTGTAAAAATATCTTTCTGTGGAAGTGAAACATACTACACACGCTGCAACCTTTAGGAACAAAACATCCACTCAAAATTTGAAACTTCTCTCTAATGTTTGTGTAAATTTCTTGCTTTAATTTTACAAAACAACGGACATTTCGAATCGCCTGCTGTCATTCGAGCAAACGTCATCGGTGTTTAGTTGTATGGGTGTGATTTTCCATAATAAACTGCTGTCGATAGTTTTTATCAAAAACACAAAACACGGACCGCGAAAAAATTGACTGCCTTGTAGTTGGTCCCCGTCGTGTGTTCCCTCGGGATTTTATCGATTGAGTCCGAAGGGAAAAGGCAAAAACGGGCCCGAAGGACCATCAGATAAGTTTTGACCACAGAGTGCGCTCAACATGACCGGACGTGGCCGTAATCAAGGGACGAAACTCGAGACCACCATCGAGCAGTGCCGCAGTGAAGGACGATGGAAGCGAGTAATTGAGTTGGCTGAGGAGCTTAAAACGGGCTACCCTCAAGGTGTGAATGAGTCACCGTGCGGTGGGATTGGACACGTATTTGAATAATTTTTTTCTTGCACAGAATGTCTCGCAAATTTCCTGACTGGAGAAGGGAAGCTGGAAAGTTATCTAGAAGAGCATCCGCCTATCGAAGACAACTACTCCAAAGCCAAGTTGGGTCTTTCCGAGGCTAAACGCTATCTCAACTCGGTGACGGGTGAGAACGGAAAGAAGGCTGGCTTAGCACTGGACTCCCATTTGCTGCTGGCGAAGCTATACTTTGCCTGCGGCCAGTACGAGGAGTCATTGCAGAATTTTGTGCTAGCGGAATTGAATACCCTGTCGGAGAAGCATCTCTCATCGTGAGTAATTACCGTTGTGACTCATAGTGGAACATCTTTTCACACAACGCTGTTCTGACTGTTCGTTACAGGAGAAGCATTCGAATTCTCGCCGAATCGTATGCGATCAAAGGTATGTGCTTGGAGAAGAAGGGCTCGAAGGCGCCTTCGAAGTTTAAGCAGGCCGAACAGGAAACGGAAATGATTACGTGCTTTGAACGAGCAGCCGACCTGGGCATCCTGTATCTCCAGGGCCAGGATAGTACCAACCAGGGTGAAGTGCGTCGGATGGGTGCGATCCTTGAGACGGGTCTGCAGCGTGCACCGATCGTACTGATCAAGGCAGGCAAACTACAGAATGCCATCGATCGTTACCGCGTTATGTTGAGTGCGATCGAAACGAAAGCAACACAAACGCTACGACTCACGCTAGCTCGGCAGTTGGCGGAAGTTTTGTTGCGCGGTGTTTCCGGCACGATTTATACCCTTCCGGCGAGCAACACCCCGACACGAAGTGCATCCGGTGGCAACAAGCGTCTGTGGGAACCGCGTAAATACGCCGGTCGGCAGCAGTTCATTCCGAAGAACCAGCACGAGGAAACGATCTTGCTGTTGTTGATCGCGGAAGCGCTGGCCGTGCGTGATGCGGTTTTGTCGCAATCGCCCGAGTTTCGTGACGCACGGGTACATTCGCTCGGAAATGCGACGGCCATCTACGATCTGCTAACGTTGGCTACCGTTCGCTGGAATCAAGTAGCGCTTCTCCACGATTCGCTCGAGAAGGCGTTGAAGTTTGCGTTCGGCGAAAGTCACGTGTGGAAGCAGTACGCCACGTGTCTGATGGCGCTCGGACGCTACAAGCATGCCGTGTGTGCTCTCAAGGAGCATGCCAACTTGGAGCCGGGTGACAGTGTGTCCTGCCTGATGGCCGCCCGCGTTTGCTACGAGCACTTGGATCAGGTGAAGGAAGGTCTCGCTTTCGCCGAGGAAGCGCTCCGGAAGGAGGCCAAGAGTCCGATTGGGCGTAGATCGCGCGCTCAGTTGTACGTTGGAATCGGGCTGCAGCAGATGGCCGTTTCATCGAATCTGGTCTCGGAGCGTGATCGCTACCATCGTCTCGCGTTTGAAGCTCTCGAGCGTGCCGCTCAGCAAGACCCGAACGATCATCTGGTGGAATACTATCTCGCGTGTCAGCATGCACTCAATTACAACATTACCGAGGCGCTGGTCCACATTACAACTGCGCTCTCACTGCGTGCCGAACACGCTTCATGTTTGCTACTGTTCGCTCTGCTCCTCACGGCCAATCGTCGGCCGAAGGAAGCGCTCGCCGTGGTGCAGGATGCGGTCGAAGAGTTTCCCGACAACTTGAATCTGCTGCACGTGAAAGCCCATTTGGAGTTATATCTGCGTGACGTTGAGACGGCGCTTGAAACGGTGCAGCAGATGTTCGCCATCTGGCGTGAGGTGTACGAGGTGCAGCTGGCAAACGCAGCGAACGAGCACGACAACGAAAAGCATTCCGATACGCGCAGTGTGATCCAGATGCAATCATCCCAAATGTCGGATAAGGATTCAAGTAAGTGGAGGTTATTTTTTCAGAGCCTACTAAGCTTTGAGGTTCGAGTCACCATTAACAAATTAATGACATCGAACCTCTCATTGATTGATGTTTTTAGATTCAATTCATGCGGCCTCGCTTGCGGCTTCCCGTATCGAACACGCGCTCAGTGAAGCCGCCAGCTCGCTCAGTTCGTTCAGCCCCCGTCCCGGACCGCAGAAGGCTTGGATGATTCAGTTCAAGATATGGCTCCTGCTGGCCGACGTCTATCTCGCAATTGAACAACCAAACGAGGCAACCAACTGCATCCAGGAGGCAAGCCTCATCAATCCTGTCTCGCATCAGGTTATGTACATGGTACGTTAGGCATTGTAAGGTGAAAACTAGCAGCAAATATTTAAACTCTCTCTTCTCCATCCTTTAGCGTGGCCAAATTCACATCTTCCAATCGCAGTGGCATGAAGCGAAGCAGTGCTTCCTGAACGCGGTATCAGCCAACCCGTACCACACGGACGCATTGCGGGCACTCGGTGAAGCACATCTGACGCTCGGAGAACCACGGTTAGCCGAAAAGACGCTGAAAGATGCGGCCAAGATCGATCCAAACTGTCCCAAGATATGGTACGTGTACTAGTTGTTGGATTTTCTTTTGCTAAAACAGATTTCATTTCAATTTTCAACTGTTTTGTGGACAGGTTTTTGCTGGGACGCGTTATGGAAAGTCTGGGAGACTACACGGCGTCGGCCGACTGTATGGCGACGGCCCTACAGCTAGAACCGTACTGCCCGGTGCTGCCATTTAACGCAATCGGTCTCGTGTTCGACTAAGTTCACAGTTCACTTTTCCATCATATCTAGAACCATCTTAGCTTACTCAATCGTTAACTAATTTTAGTACTAATGCAAATAATCCAGCATGACCAGCGGTAAACCTTTCCGACGAAAATGACGTACTCATATCAAAAGGTGTCGGAAAGGGTCTCTTCGTTAAAAGTATTACACCATCCGGAAGGAGACGAAAAGGAGTAACGGTTTTTCTCTAAAGATGAAACCATTTTAAACTTCACTACGAATTAATCGTACCCAATTGTGGGAGTATCTGTTCGCGTTTCTTTTTTGTTTTATCACTCTGTGATTGTATCGTTATTAGTGTAGGCGAAAAAGTGACGAGAAAGAGAGAAAAATGGAGCAATTGTATCTTAGGTACATTAGTCAGTCAAACATTCATCATTACAATGTGGGATCACGGTGTGTAAAAATTAGTCAATACGTTAAAGGAAATGGAAACCAAATATACAATAAAGTTCGGACAATGGTTAATTGAAAATGTTGTGCCTGGTACTACCGTTTCGGATGACATGAAAAGATACGCTCGAAAAACAACCAATTAGAAATCACGGTTAAATTATTCTTCCACAGCTGCATGCCCGGAAGCGGGTACGTGCGTTTTAGCATTTTATTTCACTTCCTTCCACGGCTTCCTCAATAGTACGAATAGCAAAAGGAGCATCGCGTGAGCACACAAACACACACTCGCACAACAGTATGAAAGGGAAATGTGTGAGTGCTTCTCATCACCGTTTTCCCATTGCTGTTGTCAAATGGAAACAAATGTGTGCAATATGCCTCCAAGCATGCGGCGAGAAAAATGTAAGTAATCCTTATGTTCTGCGGTCGTGAGTGTGTGTGTGAGTGTGAAGCAATGAAGATACAATTAGGGTAAGTGCAGTGACGAAACGAAAATGCAAAAAAGAGAACGTTAATGAAACGCGAGTCGCCGACTGCTTCTTACGATTCATCATCGCTTCCCGGACCGCCGGCACGTGGTTTCGGGCCACCGGCACGCTTTGCCATGATGATCTCGTCCACCTTCAGGATCGTGCAAGCCGCACCGACCGCATACTTTAGGCCCCAATACTTGGTGGTGTACAGATCGAAGATGTTCTTCGTAGTCACGTCGATCGTGGCCGGTTGTTCCGATTCGATGTCGAAGCCTTCCGTCTTTTTGCCCTGCTTGTGCGCAAGGTACAGCTGGTTCACCACTTCCGTCGCGTTTACGCCACTGTTGTCGGCCAGCGCCTTCGGGAAAAACTCGAGGGCCGTCGCGAACTTGCGCACTGCGTACTGCTCCAGTCCGGGGAGCGTGTCCGCGTACTCGGCGAGCTGTTGGGCCAGTTCGATCTCGACAGCACCGGCACCGGGCAGGAAGCGACCGTCACGCGTCAATCCCTTGAACGTATTGACTCCGTCGTCAATGACGCGCTCGATATCATCCATGTAGTTGTCGGTCGAGCCACGGATAACGACGGTCGCGATACGACTTTCCGTGCCTTCCGACTTGAAGATTGTCACCGAGGTGTCGCCCAGCTCATGCACGTACACGTTGTCGCAGTAGCCGAGCTCTTCCGTGCTTGGCGGCGTCAAGCGCGGCAGCACCGTTCCGTTAACGGCTTTGCTCAACCGGCGCAGGTCGAACTTAGAGTTCAAGCGGACCGCCATCAGTCCGTACTTGTTCATGTAGTGTAGAGCCATGTCACCGAACTTGGCACCGGCCACAATCACCGTCGCGCCTGTGTCCACGATCGCCTTAATCTGTGCCTCGAGCAAGTTCTCCTCGCCCTGGCTGAAGGTTTTCAACTCGTCAGCTGATTTGATCAGCACCGTGCCCTTCGTCTCCGTCTGGATGATGTCGACCGGGCAGGAGTAGAGCGCAATCTTTGCCTTCGTCACCGACGTCACCTCACCCTCGACGAAACGCTTGAAAACCATACCGGGGATGACCTCCGACATCTGGAGCCCACTGCCCAGAATTTTGCACACACGGATATTGTCCACGTTGAAGGTCGTCTTCTCCGGCATGATCGAAATGCACGCCTTCGCGATCAGATCCGCTAGGAAATCTTCGTTGCCGAGCTGCTTCGACATCACCGTCGCCCTGATCGCGTTACGCACCGGTACCAGGCTGCGGTAGTCCTTGATTTCGTGGCAGCTCAGCGTGGGCAGAATTTCCAGCGTCTTCTGGAGCGCCTTCTCGTAGCCCTCGGTGATGTCACTGCTGGTGACACCGAGTCGCAGCAGTTCCTCAGCCACCTCGAGTAGGGCACCGCAAAACACCACCACAAAGTTGGTGCCGTCGCCCGCTTCCGCCTCCTGCATCTGGCTCGCCTCGATCATCAGCTTCGCCGCTGGATGCTCCACGTCCAGCTCCCGCATAATAGTACCGGCGTCGGAGGTGACGAACTGTTTCTCGATGTGGTTGATGATCATCTTGTTCATACCGTTCGGTCCATATGCCGAGCGCACCGAGTTCGCGAACTCTTTGCAGGCATTTATATTGCGGTATACCGCTTCCTCCAGCCCGGAAAATGTCTGCAAACAAACATGTGTGTTCTCACGTGAATCATCGTGCCTACCATCGGGGGGTGCTTTTTCTTTGCTTTTTCTTTTGTCCGGCTCCGGTGAAACGGAGCAAGAGGAAAAATAAATTGTGTTTAGATCGTCTATTTTCTACTTACCCGTGCTCCCTCCTTGAGCATAGACGCAAATCCAGGTGCTTTCGGGACGTGTAGAGCCATTTTTGTGCACAGATTTTTCTCGGTTTCACGAAACAGCGGCTTTTAGTCGGATGTCGGACAGGCAGGCGAAGATTCTCCCTTGTTTTTTGCCAAGTGAGGTTAGATACTCGAAGCTGTCATCGCCTGAATGTGGGTGCGATGGGTTTATTTGAACGGTTTCGCTACTTAACGCGATGAGTTCAAGTTTTTTGTTTTACTGGGGGTTTTTTGCCGGCCATTTTTCGAGGAACATCGGTTTTCCAATTTATTTAACAAAATGTGATATTAATAACCGATAGCTGCTGAACAAATACGCGATCAGCATGAGAGAACTTGAATGTTTCGTGAAAGAAACTTGACGATCATTTAACGAAGCTGTCAACTGAGTGAATGTCAGTGAAGAGAAGAAAAAAATTCTCAGCAGAAAAAAAAAACTCCGAACAAAACGATCATCCAATTAAAGCTTTCTGGAATCTCTTCGCGCAGCAAAAAGTCAGCAAAGCAGTGAATTTCACACGCCCCAAATAACTCGCTCGATCATAAATTCAACCCAGCGAAAGTCGCGCAACATTCGGCAACGATCGAATCCGTGTCCGAGCTCCGGAGCAGCCGTGCAGCCTTTTTTCTGTGACTCTTGCCCGCGGAAGCGAACAGTAAAACATTCACCATAGGGCTATCCGAGACAGCCGTAATGGACATCATAGCCTCGAATCTGCAACAGCAAAGGGCAATCACCGAGCAGCTCCGGCGGGAGGCCGCCATCCAGCGCATCACGGTGTCACAGGCGGTGGCGGACATCGTGAAGTATGTGACGGAGCACGAAACCGAGGATTGTCTGCTGGTGGGCTTCTCCAGCCAGAAGGTTAATCCGTTCCGTGAGAAGAGTTCCTGCAGCATCCTGTAAGCGCTGCTTGGTCGTAGTGTGGCAATGTGATCGCTTCGATCCCATCAACGGGGACGCCGAATGAGAGGATGCTGCTACGTTTCCTCCCGGGTGACGATGGGAGGGTCAGCTTCAACGACGATGACGTCATCGGCGCGGTTGTGTGGTCAAGCGAACGCAGCACAAAATTCTACCACAAAGATAATTGATGTGTTAAGTGTCTATTTTGGAGTACGCGGAGAGTACGCGCCCTCATCGACGGGTAAACTAACGTATCATCCTATGCAACCTATAAAGATTAGCAAACAATATGGAATTGGATAGAGGAAGGAAGCAACAGTTTGCTGTTGTTTCGTATGTCATCTGGATAAGGTATCTCACATCTCAACTGTCGCTTCACAGCCAACTGCAGTAGTAAGCATGCAATAGAATCAGAATCCTAACCGTATCATACCACCTGCGTTGTGGTAGCCAACAGATTGCGTACACGCAGAAACAACCTTACCCTCCACATCACGTTCAACTCATGATTAACCCCTCTAACCTACACCGTCGCCACCGAAACATACATTAACGTATACAACAACAAAAAAAAAAGAAAGGAAACGTTCCTCCTGAGCCAATCCACGGGGAAGAATGCCAAAGTTTTTTATACAAATTTTACTCCAGCACCAATCCGATGCTAGACAGGGACATCTTTTGAATCTAGTAACACCGGCTGGAGTCTCCTCAGAACGCTTCCATTCGTTTTTATCTACACTCACACAAAACGCACACATGCACCGAAGAGGAATTACGTACTGGATGGAAGGTAGCTCTATTTTCTACTGTTGGTTTCGGCGTAAGAATCTCAGCGAAATGCACAAAATTTAAGCCAAATATTTAGAGCAAAATGCGTGAACGAAAAAACGTAATACAATACAAACCAAACTGGTAAAGAAGCAACACAGGACAAATAAGTAACCAACAACACACTGCTATCGTTCAAGGTGTAGTAGGCCACAATTAGACTTTACATAGCTGCCTGACTCGTCTCGTCGGTGTTGTACAAGTATATTAGGGAGATGCAAAAGGGAATCTTATATCAATGTTGTTACTACTATACATATATTTACTACTACTGAAAACGCCTCCTCCCGAGCTCTAGTAGAGCGGATGTGCAACGTCCGTTTTTCCAAACGCTTGTTGCCACATTGTGGATTCTGCGTGGATTGCTTGTCTCACCGCAAGATTATCCAGTGCCGGAGGTTTTACGACCGGCGTCCACTTCTTCCTCTTCATCTTGCGGTACTACTGGAACGCCGAAGGTACGAGACAGTGCACGCCAATCGATGGACTATGAGCGACAGCGGAATTAATGTGTACGTGCAACTAATAAAACAGTGGACTATTTAAATGTATCGTGTAAACCGATCGTATTGTTTGGTGTTTTTTTTCTTTTCCCATGTCCGAAAAGCAGTCGACGCACTTCGTTCAGTTAATTCTTATATTAAACTTTGCTCTCTCAATTATTCTACAAAACCACTGCATTAGTCACTTCACCAAGCGTTTAACCACTTCAATCGTGAATCCTTCCGTAACGTTTCCCCATCCATTCGATTCTTTGCAGTGCGGACCTGTTCGGCGGCCGTAAGCTTCGTGTTGGTCTCCTCGATTGCTTCTAGCTTCTGGATCACGACACACTCACCATCTTCCTTCAAGAACGTACGCTCAATATCGTTCTCCGTCGGCTCACCGTACTTGAACGTGATGGGCAGGATTTCGACCAGGTGCTTCACCTTCCACAGTCGCGCATTATTTTCAGGGATGTTCTTCACGACTGCTACTCCATTTTTCTACAAAGAAATCGGAAATCGAATTATTTTAGGCTATTCGTTTCTTCCTCCAATGCGATTATTACCTCGTATAGGCCCAATCCGCGCAGTATCCGTTTCTCCCAGTACGGCAACCCTTTAATCGGTTTCAACCTCCGCACACTAAACAGTTTCGATGGTTCACCATCTAGGGCAGGAATTTCTCGGTTACTGTCTCTGTAAAACGAAATGATTGCTACCTTTACGCGAATAATAACACACATACACCGTGAGACTTACCTCGGGTAATAATAAATCTGGTCCTTCAGGATGCCATCCTTGTAGAGGAACTTCTTGTTCGGTTTACCATAGTGCCGAACAGAGATCAAACCTTTCAGCTGCTGGCCTAACAAACTAGGCGTCTGGAAAACTTTCAGCATGTTGTTTGCCGGTGAGATTGGTGTATTTTAGTTTACTTTACATAACAACACGAGCGACCGCCTGCTCCGTTGATCGCACGGGGTGGTATCTGTCAAACAATGTGGTGTAGGAACATTGACAGAAAGCTGACAGAGAAAAAGAAAAACATTGAAATAAAAATATTAGCTAAGCAATTTTTTTCTTAATTTATCTTAAACATCTAAAAGAAACAAATCATCAATCTCCTTTTTATGATATGTTAACTAATGAAATCATAATCTACATTCTGACGACTAAAATGACGATGGATAAATATTGTACGAGATAGCTTATCCACCAGAGCGAGCAAAAGAATGTACCGGCTTTTGTATCAAACTGTCCGTAAACTTAGTTGTTAAAGTTCGTCTTGATTCTTATATAGTTCTCTTTCAGATGAAGACGTTTGCGTTCGAATTTTTAAGTGAAATAAGCTATTTAATGCGGTTGGAAGTTGCGAAATGCCTGAAGATCTGATACACGTGAGCTTCTACCAGAACGGAGCCTA
>JXXB01018398.1:0-11214 GCA_000956275.1 Anopheles koliensis
CACCTGCGTGACATGCACGCTCGGCAGCGCGCTACGATCGGCGGAGATGTCGTAGAGGAACAGCTTGAAATCACACACCACGACAAACTGGCGGACCCAACCGCGTTTGACACCGCCGAGCTTCGGCACCTTCACGTAACCCTCGTACGCCGTGCCGATGCCACGCGTCGGATCGATACCCAGCGGACGCTTCGTCTGATCGGAAGGCACCGGACATTGGGTCGGCACCTTCGGACAGCAGATCATGTGGCAGGCGAAACCGCACAGCTCACAAACCACACCCTGGCGCGTCAAGCCCACCATCAGCGAGGTGCAGTGGTTGCATTTGGTCGGGCTGGAGAACGTCCGGACGAGGAACTGGTGCACCTTAGCCTTCTGCTGCCGATGTGGATGTAGATCCTGCTGATGGGACATCATCACGCTGTGCATACTCTGGAGAAGGGTGGGTAAGAAAAGAAACTCATCAGCGAACGAACAGATACGTCGTATATTGGGAAGTATTTTTAAATCCACTTTTACCCATAAACGGATGCATAACAACCGTCTCAGCCGTAGTATCTTTTTTCAAAACGTAAGGGATTACTTATAACACAGTTTTAGACTTTAATTCAAACTAAACACTAACACTAACTTCCAAGCAAGAATTAAATAAGAAAATCGAACTGTTGCTATACTATTCTTTGTCCTAACCTTTTTGCTATAAATAATTGACCAATCGAAACCTACCAGTGAGTGATCGCTCAGATTGCTCTTCGAGCTGGACAGCGAATGGCCACGATTATTATCCTCCACATCTCCATCCTCGCTTTCCATGGAGTAGTTTGAGTGATGCATGGTTTGCTGCTGCTGTTGTTGCTGCTGCTGTTGCTGCTGCTGAGCTTGCTCCTGCTGTTGCTGCTGCTGCTGGAGCAGCTGCTGCTGATTGCTGTACGTGTGATGGGACTGTAGCTGCTGCGATTGTGTCTGACTCTGCTGCTGTACCTGTTGGTGGTGTAATTGGTGTTGGTGTAGTGATGAGAGGCTTTGATTATGCGCTTGGTTGAGGTGCGGTGCATTGGTGGTGGTGAGATTGTTCGAGGAGGAACTGGTGGACGTGTTTACGTGCTGGCTACCGCCACTGCTTTTGCGGTGCGACGGCACCGTGCTACTGTTCGATCCGGCTGGCTGCTTGCGGCGTAGGATAATAGAATGCGTGCGTGAAAAGAACGTTTTTTTTCTTATGCCGATAAGCAAAAGCTTTGATGGCGTGCAAACTTAACGCAGGGAGAAAAATCAAAAACAATCGAACGGAAAAACGGTTCCCAGAACCTTGGCTCCCTTTTTGTCCCGAACCAAAGCACGACCTACTTACCATGTTGATGGCCAACGTTGAGTTCGTGTGCGTCGTGGAGCTGGAACCGCCGCCGCCACCACCACCGCTACCACTGCCAACGCCTCCAGACTCCTTCAAAAAGTGATCCAGATAGGACATCTGCGAAGAGGGCCTCTCCAGGACTACGATGGTTTGTTAGCCACCATAATCAACGGCAACGCCAAATTGTTAATGCACACGAACGGAGGGCGCGCGTGCGAGCGCGATTGAGCAAAAAGCAAACCAATGGTCAAATATCAAAACCACACGAAACATGAAGTGATTAATTGAACAAAAAAAAAACAATAATTTGAATGTGTAAACAAAAGAACGAATGATTTCATTCCGGGCATGATTCCAGGTCCACCGACATTTGGGAGTATAGAGGTTTGGTCGATTTGGCGATCGAAATATAACATATGAGAAAGAGAAAGAGAGAAAAACGAATATGATTTGTTAGAATTAGTAAATGGATGATTGTTGGTCATTTGTGAAGATTTTTTTTTTTGAATATGCCAGTCAGCTTAGTAACTGCTTACAAGCAACATGTATCAGATCAGGAACGGGTAGATATTGGAACTCAAAACAAAACAATGAAACCAAAAACTACACGGCCCCTTGAAAGAGCAACAAGTAGTAGGTTACAAACGCGTTAGTAGCATATTAAACCTTAGCAATACCTGGATCGCTAGCAATCGCTTACTCCAAACATCCCATGTTCACGTGTCTGTTGCATCTCAAACATCTCTCTTCATTGTTTCGTATTGATGTACTGTATTTCTTGCCACTTCGTATCGAGTGAATTCTTTGCCTGGGTGTACAAATAATTCTAATTGCCGGTTACTTAACAACAACATGCTTAACCTAAAACAACGCCCTCACGATCAACGTCCCGATGCAAGCGACACAAGAGGGCCTTCAACAGTAACAGTGAAAAGAAAACTCCTCCAGACATCTCGATGTATCCAGTGTCCAGTTTTAGACTGGCTATACGGAACGCTATCTTAAAATGTATCTCAAAACTCAAAACAACAACAAAGGAAATCCTACCGATCACCTACCGATTGATGGTGCAAAGAAACTTGAGCAAATGCTTCGCATCATTCAACCGTCCGTGCTTATGGCTGCGACATACCTACTATCCTACACTTCATCTTGAAGGTGGCTCATCTGTTCTGCTCGGGGAAATTCGCCCTAATTTCTGTTTACACCAGCGGACTTCTAGAAAATTCGCCTCCGAGGAAATATCGCCAGTGAAACGAACACTATGACCACGATCGAAAGCAAAATAACAAAGTATCTAGGCTGCGATGCAATGAAACCAGCATCGCTAACGGATTGAGAGGACTGAGATTCGTAACATTCGATTGGCCTCTCCCTGCAAAAATCGCGAATCGCCTGCATTGACTAGAAGGCAAACCGGCCCACTCCGGCTACTTTCGGTGCCGTTCACGACGCTTCTTGCGCTTCCGGCCGCTTCCCTTGCGGCGGTTGCGTTGAAACGCGAGCATTGCCACCGTGGCCGATTTCGACAGCTCGGGCGGTCCGGTGGCCGCGTCTATCGCCGGGGATGAACACGTGGACGACGATGACGAGCGCGAAACCGTCGGCGAGAGTGAGCGACAGGAACGGGAACGCTCAGTGGGAGCGCCAACCGCGGTGCTCTCGTCGTCTCGTTCGATATCTTCAGTCTTTGGTGTGGTGGGCTCTTCCGAACTTTGGTCTTCCAGTGCGAACCGTGTCGTATCCTGCTGTCCAGTGAATTCATCCGTTTGCACGACGGCTTCTTCCATCCTCACCACCAGCTGTGGCGTTACCGGGGGCGTTAGGAGCGCCGCGAGACCGTCCAACTCCATCGATGCCGATGCTTGATCCGGCTCCTCGGACACAGTTGGCGACGGTGAGGGACTGCCAGGTGAGATGATGGTGGTGGCATGATCGACAACGTTGGTGATGACAGGTGTTGGTGTTGGCAGATCGATGGGTTCGTCCTGCAGTACTGCCGCAGAGCATCGCAGATAGCGCTGGTGCTGCTGCTGCTGCTGCTGCTGCTGCTGCTGCTGCTGCTGCTGCTGTTCGTCTCCATCACCGTCCTCGGTGGTACGGATGGTCGTGGTGGTGGTGGTTGTAGTGATCGTTGTCGTTACTTTTCGGTTATGGCAACTACAACACTGTTCGAGTTTATTATTGTTACAACGATCTGCAAGAGGGAAGAAACGTCACAACAGAAGAACAACAGATGTAGAAAGAGCGAGCGAGCGTTCGTGGTATTGTTGTTGTTGTAGTTGTTGTTGTTGTTGTTGTTGGTGGTTGTGGTGGTAGTGGTAGATGGTGATGATGATTATTGGCGAAGGAGCGAGCCTGTTTAGGGGAGGTTCGGTCTCGTATTGGATTTGCAGTTTGATTTGCGCGAGCAGCTAAAGGGAGGCGAGCTTCCAATATTTCGCAGCAAACCGGCACGGACGCGCACACAACAACACAAACACACACGCACACCGCCGGATGTTGCTAGCTATACGGTGAGAAGACACAGCAGGGCATGGGATGAGGTTTGGCGTTAGCTATATTTTTTGTATTGTCGCTGCACACAAGCTCTTACGGTGGTCTTACGGACATTTGTCTCTACTGCTACTGTTGCTGCCGCTGCCACTAACCTTTTGACAACCAGTGTTGCAGCCACCACGGACAGGATGGGGTATGCGAAATGGCCGAATCAAATGACGCGAGCAAAATGAGAGCGAGTGTGTATATATTGGTGTGTAACAGTCAGCCGTATGTGGTGGGACAGGCACGAACATATTTCAATCAAGATTTTGCAATCAAGTACGAATGAAATTGGCATTAATTGGCGAAATGAAGTTTAAGAATATTAACAAAATTAATTGATGTTTGGTTTTTAATTGTTGGTTTGGTTTTTTTTTTCATTGCAGTTGGTCAGTGTTGCGCGTGTTTAGCTTCCATATAAAGGCATAAAAGTATTAAATATTTTATGTTTCCCTCGATATTCACCGAGTTTTAGTTATTGTTATATAAATTATTATGCGCATTCGTTTTAGTTTTTTTTTTCTACTACAGAATGGACGGTACGGCACGACACACTGCTCCGGTGCTTACCTATAGTGGTTGCTAATGAACAGAACTGCTCTAGAAATGGTAGGTGGCAGACACGGAGAGTCGTTTCTGTCGCTTATATAAAATAACTTACACATCTGTCCACAACTTTCTTGCTTAAACGTAGCTACACACTCAAATGCTATTGCACTCTCAGTCCACTGACCAACTGCAACCTTCCACCGTCGAGCCACTGCGGGATGGTGGGTAGGAATATGGAACAAAAACACAAAAGTTTTAGCAAACATTTGGACATTTTGTAGCAATACACAAAAGCTAACGAACTCATAAAAAAACGAACCGTAAAAGAAGCTAATATAACAAGAGCAGAAAACATAACACATAAAAAATATTATAATAAAACGTATGTACAAAAGTTTTAGACATCAAAAGTAAAAGTCCACACTCACAATACACATACTGAACACGTTACACGGAAGCGACGGGAAAAAACAAAGTTAACAACTCGAAAGCAAAGAGGAACGAAAAACTAAAACTTTTGACTAGAACAAGGAAGGACACGAGATAAAAACAGAAAATTACTTGTAATAACAGATCAGAAAAATGCATCGAAAAAGGTATGTATAAAAGTGTTCAGTTGAAAATATTTGCCAAAGCAAAGAAAGGGGAAAAAACTGTATCAACTGAAATAAGTGTCAACATAACGAGCATAAAAAATTAGCAAAACAAAATGAAACTGGTAGAAAATAGATTTCTGGCAGCGAAATAAGGTACGCAGGAGGGGAGCGGCTTGCATAAGAAAATGGGCTGTGTGCAGGTTATGCGGGGAAGTAACGAAAAGAAAGAAGTATTACGTATACGTTTTGATTAGGTAGAGCAACAGGCCCCAGACGCAGGATGTCACACCGACCCACACGGAAAAGTTGCGTCTCATTGCTCGGTCGCGGATCGCGGCCATCGCCGCCCCTGCCATGGTCGTGTTGCGTCCGCCACTGCCGCCACTGCCGCCGCCGCCGGTCCCAGCTGCTGTCGTTTCCGTCGCCGTCGTCGGTGTCAGGATTGAATTGGACGAGGAGCAGGCGGTACTGTTCGAAGGAGGCGATTCTGTATCACCTGCCGACACCGGCAGCAATACCGCAGCGTTAGTAGTGGTGGTGGTGGTGGTAGTAATGGTGCAGCAGCAGCTTTCGGCTGGCGCAACATGGTTATGTACGTTAGCGTTAGCGGCGCCCGCGAGCGAGCGGCTAGCTGCGACGGTACTGTCGTGGTCGCCTTCGGACAGATGTTGTATGAGATCGTTGCTGCTGTTATGATTAGTTGCGTTACTGTTGCTGCTGGTGGCGGTGATGATGGTGCCGCTGTTATCATTGCCAGTGCTAGTGCTACTTGTACCGTCAGCAAATGTAACAACCTGTGGTGTGGGTGCTGCGGAGCCTTCTACCAAACAGGGCACGTCCAGCTGCTGCTGTGATTGTGTGTCGCTTTCGAGTGTCACTGTGACGCCACCGTCCACAACGAGTGGGTTTGCATTTTCGTCCAGCTGCTGCGCGCCTCCCTTGCTTAGCCTAGTATCACGCACACTATCATCACCTTGATCGCTCGCCCGGTGCTGTTCGCGTTTCGCGTCCGAAGATCCTTCCGCGTCCTGCAACTCGCGAATGTATTTGCTCAGTACGGCTCGTTCGAACTCGGTCAGTCCAGCCATATCGCTGCCGGTCAATGTTGCATTCCTATGCTTGGTGCCTTCCGCCGTTCGTATCCGTTCTCCTGTGTCGCAATCCGGAGCATCCTTTATCGTTGTCTCAACCACCCGGTTCTCTTCACCCAGGCTAGCGCTACCACCATGGACCGTTGATTGCTGCTTTCGCACCGTCGCCATCACGTCTCGCATTTCGACTTCTCGCGAACTTCTCGGGCGACTACCGTTAAACGGTTCATTGAGACTGTTTCGTACGCCCCGGATGCTGCTGGTGCTTCTCCGGCTGCCCGTTGCTGACGATCCAACATCATAACCGAGCAGCTGCATCACCGGCAGTGACACTAGGTGTATCAACACGCAGAACAAGATCAAGTACGATAAACGGAAGTTTTCACAATGGGTTTAGCCGATGGGTTCGCGCGATGTTACATCGTTGACACGATGACCGCATACCGGATCGACGGAGAAACAATCAAACACATTTAGTTTCGGGTCAGCATAAGAAAGTAAACATTACGAAATGTCAATGCGCACCAGAGGTGCGCGGCATTCAGAAACACACGCACACTCAAACACGAAACATTCTTCACACAGGCGCACACGGTCGGAATGGTGGCGGGTGGGGATTGGATTTTTATACAGAGATTGATTTGACGGTCTGCTGTCTTAATAATTTCCATCGACAATTGTTTGCTGCTAGCATGAGCATGCCCCTGTGATGATCCCCGATTTTAGGGTCGATTGCGTTAAAATCTCAACGTTCTTGTTTGCTATAAACTTTGATTTACCTAGGTAACTCATATCTATCAAAAGCAAAGCTTAATAAAGTACGTATCCAAATAATGGCTAAGCATTGGGTAGAAAATAAATATTCTGCTTGCAGAAGCAGAATAATAACGTGTCATTTTGCGGATAAATGAAACGCGACTATGTGTAATATCGCATCACTATCCTTCTCGCAGCATTTGCTATCCGATCTGTATCCCTTACACCTTACGAACGTACTATAGCCTGAACCGCCAGGAATCAGTACTATTGTACAGGAAAGTTTTATACATATACACACAGACTGCAAATAGATTAGACACAACATGAACGTAAGACGAAGGTGTAAGAATTCTAGCACAAACTTGGTGGATATATAATAAGCTTTTTTCAAGCACTCGCCTCGCCACAAATGGTTATGTTGTCACTCTTGACACACCTAGAATCCGTACAAGGTGATTTTTACCATCGCTGTATCTTCTTTAATACGGCCTAGCGTAAAAGTGACTATAAAGACTATCATATTCAATTGAACAGAGAGATTCATTTTGCAAGCTTTGGGAAAATTGTGCAACGCATATAATGTCCCTGTTCCATAGCTATAGTTGTAGCTTATTCTGATGGTATGCAGCAACTTGCTATGAGGATTGCATATATTACGGCGTAATAAAAATCTGTTACAGCTATTTCTTTAAATGAAGTATTTTTCTATGTGTTAATGTAACAGTTTGTACAAAAATATATAATATATAATAACAGCTAAACAATAACTTTTTATAGCAGAGAGTCACATTGGCAGCGGGATCTTACAGACCTTTGGCATCGAGCTGGCAAATTTTCATGTGCATCGCGTACAGCAAATAGCCAGTGTGCAAGGGTAAAGTGTAAAGAGCAGTAATTTACCTATCCGCGTTCGAACAACAACATTGTTTAAGTCCGACGCGCTAACCAACCCTTCGGACACTAAATCGTTAGAAAAATAAGCACCGCTGAAGGCCTATGTAAGTGAAATACAAGATCAATATTCGTACTAGCAGAAATGATGGAAGATTAGTTTTTTTGCACTTCAAAAATATATTTTTTCTTTTGCATATGAAGCAAAACTAGCACCGTAATTTGGTCCGGAGACAAAAAGAGAGTAATAAAATTGTCTCACCTACGCGTGTACGTAAAAACAAATTGCAAAATAAAAGCATTTCCTAGGCTTACAACCTAAAACCACAGCCAAATGTGTTAAACAGTTAAGGCGATTCTACGCAATACTACAAATGCTCCCAGCACCGGAACCCGTTGCACATTAGAAACAGCATTTACATATAATTCTACCATAGCGTTACGCGTCGTACACGACACCTGAGACCTGCGACAGTACAGTACTCGACGTTGTCTGGTGCGTTTGTTACCATTCGGCACAAAACGCTCCGTTCTCGAAACAGTAAAAACAAAAATCAACACATAATGAAAAATAAAAGCGACTGCGCGGGGGTGCTATTTGCACCAGCAGCCATTAGCATTAGCTATGCCCAGAAAAATCGCCAAGGCGAACGTTCACCGTGAATCGGGGTGAGCCGGGCAAGAAAGCTTGCAAAAATCAATAGCACATAACCCACCCCGGGTGTTAGGAACAAGTAAAAAAAAATACAAGCGTTGCACTACTGCGTTGTCGTACTCACATCCTTCGTTGGATTCAAGTCGCTGCTGCAGCTCCTTTATTACGCTTTCCTTGCGCTTCAGCTCGCTACCGATCGTTTCACAGATTTGTCGCGTCTCTCGCAGATCCCTGTTGGGGGAGGATAAAACCGATAAAAAATTAGCCTGCTGCATCACGCTCATTACCACCCCTTTCTCACTTACTTCTGCGCCGCGACTAGATCCGTTCGGGTTCGTGTGAGCTCCTCCGAAATCACCGCCTTCGCCTGAATTTCGTTCTGCAGCGAGCTCTGGAGGTTCAGCAGCTCCATCTTGTCGAGCTTCTGCGAGCGGCGGTTGCGCCAGTTCTTGTTGTCGCTCGCATTATGATTGAGTGGTCCGGTGTGCTTCAGGTACTCGAGCTCCTCGGTCATCTTTGTCGCGAGCGCTTGCAGGTAGCCGCGCGCGTCCTTCTCGTCCGACACCCACTGAATGATCTCCGCTATCTGACGTTCCCATTGGCTGAATGCTTGGCGTCTATTTCTGCGAGATGAATGTGAACGTAGAAATAAATTATTCATTCGTTTAAAAACCTCCTCTTCAGTTAAACAATCTGAAAGGATGACATACAATATTCAGGTACAGGTTTAATACAGGCTATTATTATGTTACTAAGAGAAGAAAAATAACTTATAACTTAAATAGTTTCCTTCATCCTTTACACCTACTTTAGGTCCTCATATTCGCTTTCCATTTGCAGCCGCTCGGTCGTCAGACGGCGGTTCGATTCGCTGATCATCTCCAGATCCGTGATCAGTTTGCGGTTATCGTCGAGCAGTATCTTCTTCTCGCGTTCATGCCGCTTGCGCAGCTCCAGAATCGTCTCCTCCGAATCGGTGAGCGATTCGAGCCGACTGGAGTCGAGTTTTTCGCGCGCTTGCTGGAGCTCCCGCTGAAGCATCTCCCGGTGGTTGTCCGCCTCGTTCAGCTGGTCGCGCAGTGCCGATATCTCGATGTTGTAGCGCGTCTGCTGCTGGTTGATCTTCTCGCTGTACTCCACCTCGAGCCGGTCGATCTCGAGCCGAATCGAGTCGGACGACGAAATGCCGAGTGAGTTGGACGAGCCGAGCTCGGACGAGCTGCGGCTGCGTGCTTCCATCTGCAGCTGCCGGTAGCACTCCTCCGAACGCTCTCGCTGCTGCCGCTCGCGGTTCAACTCGGAAATCAGATCCTGTATGCGGGCGTCCTGTTCGCGGCGTTGTTTGTCCGTTTTGCGTAGCTCGCTGCGCAGCGTGTCCACCTTCTGCATCGTTACCTCCAGCTCCTCCTCCTTGTCACGTACCTGCCGCGACAGCTTCTGCTTCTGCTGCCGCAGATCGGACAGCTTGTCCGTCACCTCCGTGTACTCGGCCATGGCGAGCTTACGCTGCTCCAGTGCATCCTTTAGCTCCTTGTCCTGCTGTTTCAGCCGATCGAGCGCATCCTGATGCTCCTTCTGCAGATCTTCCTTCTCCTGCCGCAGCAAGCGTATGATCTTCTCGTGCTCCTTCAGCTTCGCGTCCACCTGACCATCGACGGAGTCAGCGGAGGCAGCAGTTCCAACCGACAGGGCACCGACACGCTCGAAGCTCTTGATCTGACTCTCCAGCTCGCAGTTGCGCTTCGTTAGGCTGTTGATTTCATCCTGCAGCTTCCGCGTACTGTCCGGGCTAAGGCGCTGCTTCTCCTCGGAGCCGTGCTTTTCCAGTTTCAGTGGAGCGAGCGGTTGCTGGATGTTGTTGTTTGTCGTGATGGCGCGCGACAGCCGGCCCACGTCCGACAGCGAGCTGTCCTTGGTGAACGTGAAGCCCACGAACGGCAGATGGTGACCAGAGAAGGCAGGGTTCGTCGTCGGCGGTACCGCATCCGACTGCTTAATGTCTGTATCGTCCACGTCGAAGTTGGACGTGTCGGTTGGGCTGGATACCTCCGGGATGTACGGTGCCTGCCCGTTTCGTATCGTTTCCCAGCTGATGCCCTCGAACCACGGGTGCGCCTTAAAATCGTCGATCCCGTTCTGACCGAGCCGGTACTCGGGCGCGCAGATCAACCGCCGAATCAGGTCCTTCGCCTGCTCGCTCACCCCGTACTCGTCGTCGTCGTTCGGGAAGTCGAACGAGTTCTTGTGGTTCATGATCTTGCCGTACGTTTCGACGAGACTTTCCGCGTAGAATGGCGTCTCGCCGAACAGCATCTCGTACATGCACACACCCAACGACCACCAATCGCACTCGGGTCCGTACTTTCCCTGCCCGTCCTCCATGGCGCGCAGGATCTCGGGCGAGATGTAATCGGGCGTACCGACTGCCACGTTCGATTGTACCGTGCCTTGCGGGCCCAGGCGCAAACAGGAGCCGAAGTCGGCCAGACGAACGTGCCCACTCGCATCCAGCACGATATTGTCGGGCTTTATGTCGCGGTGCACGTACTTCAGCTCGTGGATGCTGTGTATCGCCAGCACCATCTCGGCGATATAGAACCGTGCCATGTCTTCCGGTAGCCGATCCTCGAATTTGCTAAGTAACGTCAACAGATCCCCACCACAGTAGTAATCCATTATGAGGTACTGGAATTATAAACGAAAATAAATCAATATTTGAATACATATATTTGTTTAAATCAACAACAACTAATATGGACAACAGTGTCAGGTTCACAT